>JABBWB010000390.1:0-36615 GCA_016628085.1 Suillus occidentalis
TGCACAATCTCAGAGTGCACCTGGCAGACAAAGCTGTTATATTCCGCACCACCAGTCAGAATGGCAAAATCTCAAGCCATGTCTACCAGAGCATGGGCTCAAGTGCATTCTGTTGACAGGTCGGTATGCATCAATGCTAGTATTTACACAAAGTGCCGAACACAGCTGGCAAACCTTGGCACCAATGATGAACTGCTAGTGAGGTACTGCCCCCTGCTGAAGGAGCATCTCAAGGTTAGCACCACTGTAGCTGATCCAAATGCCAGAGGACAGTGAAATAACACATTGGCATGGTTCTGGTCAATGGATGTTGAGGGGGATTCACAAAACAGTGATTGGCTCAATGAATGTGAGTTAAATTGTGCTGATAGGTGCCCGGCGCTAATAGGGTGTGTAGTGCTTGCATTTCATAGTTTACCGCATGCACTGGCTTCATGCCAAGGCATTGAAAGACTGGTGGGAGGAGGAGCACCTCATTGTACAGCATGAGATGAATTGGACCTCCAATTTCTTCATGCATAAAGCAGAGGAATGGATTCGTTTGGGCGCCGTCACCAGGGACAAGGTTGGACACCTTGCCTATGCGGCGCGGCAGTGCAAAATGTATCATCATTTGTGTCAGGATGCCATGGATGCATTCAACAAAACCAGGAATTCTGCTAATGGACGGGCCATCTTTCCTGGGATAGAATAGCTATATTGTGCATGTATGATTTGAAACAATGGAGCTGTTCCGTGCCTAAGCACTGGTGCAATACCTACCGCCGCAATGTGTACCGCCACAATATCCACCGCCGCAATGTCTAATAATGTAGATGGCGCAAGGTCAACAATCCTGTGCAAGCTATCAACTTTGTGTAGCAGGCCAAGTTTGATCTTGTTCTGAGTCACTCATTCAAATTATTGGTGGTCCAGCAATTGGGATGCGGCGAACTCAAAGACGTTTGCAATGTCGGCAAGACCAAACACGTGAGCATTGGATGCGGGGTTGGTCATGATGAGTGTGATGGTAGATGGTAATCAAGTTCCATTTAAGTTCAATGAAATCGGAGTTTCAACATCTGTGGACCAATCTGTCTGAACAAGGCCAAGGCCGATGATCACTATGCTCATTGGATGTTTCAGTTTGATCCATTGATTCATTTAATAATGTACATTATGTTGTAGTGCCGCGCATGTAATAAAATAATGTGCTAATATATTGGTTGCATTAACCGCGACGCCATGATGGCGGCGACTACGACCATGGTGTGACGGTGCGGGTTGCAGCGCCATCGTGCCGGCGGTGACACCGCCCATTTTGCCCGGTGTGACATCATTGCTGAATAAGGAAATGCATGGGACTTGATGTCGGCGTGAATGCATTGACGTCGACCTGCCAGCAGAAACAGTTCAAGACATGCTCATTGATATTCTGGACCACTGAAACATCTCATTGACATCTAGGACCAGTAATTAAGTAATGAAACTCGGCATAACAATCACTTGAGATCAGTGGATTGACCAACACTGGTCTATGGAACAATGTGCCCAAAAAGGAAGTCAATGACATAAGCCACAACCACAATTCCACTAAGTCCATGTCACACTTTACTTAAGTTCAATCACTCCATCGCCGCTCTTCATACACCATTCAATCATCCATCACTTCATTTACACTTCCATTTCTTCACCCCCCTATAATGTCAACCGACTCAAACCCCGTTATTGCTCTCGCCAATGCCGCCTTCCGTCATGTAGGCGACAAAGTGGAACACATGGTTGGCCAAGCTCTTCAGCTGGAAGCTGCTGACCCCAAGCACATCAACATTGCGGTGGAGATGGCACATGCATTGGTATGTTCATTTTTTTTATTCAATGCTACATTTATTAATTAACATGACTAGTCTCATGTGTTCTCGGTCTACGCCTTGCAGACCACTGCTGTGCCACCCATGGTGCTCTCAGCGGCAGCAGAGTTGCAGGAGCATCTGGACTCCTCGTTTTACAAGGTGGTCTCCACCCCAGTCTGGACGAATATTCGTCCAGATGATTCCCCGCAACAAGATCAGCCCACTGTACCCAAAGTCAGTTGGGTATGATCAGCCTCCGCCTCCCTCCCCGCCGCCGCCACCACCACCCCCGCCGCCGGCCCTTCTACCAAGGCCAAAGGTAAGCAGAGAGCAGGTCCCTGAAGAGGACTCAGAAGATGAACGTGGCCGCCAACGGGGCCTGTGCCAAGCGTCCACGGGCCATGAGCGTAGTCGCCGCTCCCAAGTCAAAGCGCCAACGCGCAAAGTCCAAATCTAAGGCCATCATCACCAGTGATGATGACATGGAATTGGACAATGCGGTGCCAGCTGGCGGCCCCTCAGCGAGCGCCGGCACCAGGCAAAGGTAAGTGTTCTGTCTGTTGTGTTGAGCCTTTCTGACCGGCAACACAGCCCCTCAAAGGCGTTCTCAAGAGCACGCCCTTATTTGTCCCCAACCCAGTCTCCAGGCCGGGACCACACTATGTGGAGATAGATGAGTTGGAAGAAGACACGATTGTCGGCCTGGCACCAAAGATGGGGCCGCCATATGTTGATATTCCAGTAAGTTTTCTTGCTTCCTCATTATCATCTCCACTGATTTAGTACAGCCCGCCCCAAAGGCTACCAAGAAGACTGCCGCTCCAGCCTCAGGTCTTCAAGAGGACGACTTCGCCGTCACCAGCTCCCCGGTCTGGTCGCCTGCCTGTGGTCCCTGTGCTAAGCGGCAGCTGGTCTGCCGCCAGGGATACAACGCCACAAACGACCCACTGGCAGTGTGCGCTGCGCTGTCACCGCGCCAAACATAAGTGTGGCGGCAAGGGATCTATTGCCTCCAATAAAGGCAGAAGACCTGCGGCCAACCGTACCAGGTCCAAGTCACGCCGCAGGACATCTACGGCAAATCTAACCGTTGTCACAGATGGTGAGTTTTTTTTATTTTTCACACCTTAAATCATACTGAAACTTCACAGATGAAGCCGCCGCTGAAGAGGCACCTGCTGAGGCCGTCACTGCCGCCACCGCTGCCCGTCCCCACCGCTGCCACTGACGTCCCCACCACTGCCACCCCCGTCCCCGCCGATGCCGCCGCCGCTGCTGCTGCTACCCATGATCACTCAGAGAGCCAGATTGTTCTGGCTCTAAGGAGGAAATGGCGGTGTTGCGAGCAATGGTAGCATCCTTGGCGGACAGGGTCAGCACCGGTGAGCAACTGCTCCAGGAGTCCAACAGGCGCCTCGCCGAGCAGGAGGCCAATGCCAAGCTGCTTCGCCAGGCCAGGTGGCCGCACTGCAGCAGGAGGCAAATTCAGCTGCTGAGTCCACGGCAGCTGACGCTCTTCCTGTGGTCATCAGAACTGATGCTACTCAGACGCCTGACTGCTGCGGCTGCCCAGCCAGAGGAAGAAACTGCCTGCCGCCGCTACCGCCACACAAGAAGAGCAAGAGCAGCTGCCCTGTGTTGCCACTGCTCCAGAACAGGCAGCGGCACAACAGGATGAGATTCCAGCAGTCACCGCTATGCAGGTGGATGAGTTCGCCGGTCAATGGTGAGGAATCCAATGAGGCGGCGCCACAAGAAATCGGCGCGGCTGTGGAACAGGAGTCTGCTTCCATCGCCTCCACTGCCCATGATTAATTTTGCTTAGCCTAGATGTTCGGTACTTAGATAAATGGACTTGTATGCATGTATGGACGTTATGAATGTATATGAATGTATAAAGGCCTTATGCCCAGCCTCACATATGATAGTCGGCTCGGCACTTAGAATTTTTAATACCATGTAAATTTTGTGGCCCATGTGCCTTCGGTTCCATGCTAAGGAAGTTTGTATACCTTTTCGAAATGACTGAAAACATCGATCGGCGGACAGACATTGGTCACGGCGACGGTCAGAGGTTGACAATCCTGCGGTCGAATCTGTATCGGCGTGAGCGGCGTTATATTCATTACTGCGGCGTTGTTATTCTACTGGTGTGGCCGTGTTTTCGTACCATTCCATGCAAAGGGAGTGTGGCCCATCAGTCTAGCATTTTCTCTAGCTCCTAAACTACGAAGTGCTTCATACTGGCAATTTGCGCCGGCGTGAGCGGCATTATTTTGCTATTGCGGCGTTGTTATTCCACTATGGCAATGTTTAATGCCATTGACAAAAATATGTATGCGCCGGCGTGAGCGGCATGATCGGCAGACAACCTTTGGTTACAGCGATGGTCAGAGGTTCATATACCTGTTTTGTTGCCAGGGAACCAGGTGTCTGGTATGTGGGCGGCGAAATCAATTATAATGTATGCCGGCAATATGCCGGCGTGAGTGGCATCATATTTGCCAAAGGATATGCTATAATTATGAGGATCGGCGGTGCATTCTCCCCATAAACACCAGATGAATCACAGCCAAGCAAACTCGGCAGCATCCCAGGATGCCAATGCTAACATAGTACAGCCGGTGCATTCCCGATTTCATTTATTTGCCGAACCTGTTTTCTAGGGATACAGCCACCAGGTGCTCGAAAAAAGTCGCCAGGATTTATTCCTGATATCCACCCCGTACAGCCTATCCCTTGTATATACTTGCCGGGGAGAGAATGTCCTGTCCTGAACTATTGTCCGGCATCCGTGTTCTGGCATCTACTCGCCAATCCAACCATGGGCCCACCCGATATTGGGGATACATTACTGTGGTGGGCCCACCCATCACATGCACTCACTGATTTATCTCAACCATGGGCCCACCCCTGAGCATAGACTTTAATCTAGTGTGGGCCCGACCCTAACAGGTGGGTACAATACATGTATGGGCCCACCCCTGGACTTCGGTTGTCATTCTAATGTGGGCCCACAGTGGGTTGGCCCTACAGGTAGGGAGCATTGTCAACATGGGCTATCCTATAGTATAGGGAGAAGTCACTGAAGGGGCTTGAATTGCCGCTCCCTTAATATCTCATCTTTGTAGTATCTATGTGCCGCTGCTATCAATTGAAATTGCCCTTGATTTGGGTGTGCCTGGCTCTTGTAGTTATCATGAGATAATGCATTTAAGGCGTCTTGCAGTTACAAATGTTGATGCAATACATATAAGTTGTAACTACAACGGGTAATGCATTACTCCTACACGAAGTTGTGCATTTAAAACACGATGCAGAGTTCGCGCATAACTCTCACTTCTTGAGACAGTCATAAGTTGTATATCACCGCCAGCCATGAGTTATTCAGAGAAAATTGCCTTGAGACTCGAGGATGACACAAATTGATTGTTGCCTGCCTGTTGAAACAAACCTCAGCTGGTGCGCAAAGGCATAACTTTTTCACACGCATTCCCAATTCATCGCTTTTCAGCGACAGACTGGGAAATCTATGCATTGAGAAATCGTGTGTACTCTCACATACCTCAGAGCTGTATTTGCACTCCATATAATGTATGGTTTTGCGCAACAGTTTACCAAGAAACTTTTTGCGTGCGCGACTCCGCTGCATTTATGTCATTTCAACTTGGCGTCCATTGAGCAGTGTTACCAAATTTAACGCAACTCACGACATTGTCTATACTCTATGCAACATACCACTCAAAGCGACACTCATCAAACATTTGGTCAATACAGACAAACCAGTCGTTGAGAATTGATGTCTGCTATTACTCACACTTTTTACCAGAGCAAGTTACTCGCCCATTCGGTAGTCATCTGCAGCAAGTAAAAATATATTGTGCAACAACCAAATGACACCGTTCTCTTCACTGATGAGCACCACCCGATAGTCTCATAGTTCTGCACGCTGCAACCTCCTTCCTGGTCCTTCTCAAACCAGGCTCATATTACAATGCATGAACCTGTGCGAGCACATTGTCTCCTAGAACCATCCAAGTGAAAAAGTCCTTGAGGCAAATAGGGCTACCAGGCCTGTGTGCTTGCAAATTAGTCTTTCCTCAACAATGCCAAACATTACCATGTGAAAGTGGTTGGCAAATTTACGTTGATTGTTGCGATGCTTAACAATATATCACTTTAAATACCATTCTCTTTTGTTCATAGGTTCTCTGATGAGGTCACTGGAACCTCTCAAGTGTACTTTCAGTCCTCCAAACAGGCCGTGGGGTCGAGCGTGCTTCGGTTCCTTATATTTACACATATGCTGTTGTACAAATTTCATCAAGATCCATATTAGAAAACTACTTCCCTCCCAAGATTCTGTCAACACCTGCTAGCTTGATGCATCTTGGCACGACAACGCAACAAGCGAGACTGCTCATCACCACCAGGGTCACGAGTCGACTTCCCAGTGGTGAGTTTACAAGGGGCAGAAGTGCATTTGGGAAAAGAGGACGATGGATCCGAGTGTGCGGGTGATGGTGGCATATGCTGATTATGAGAGGAGTCAGGAGGAAAGAGAGCGTGCGCGTGCCGCACGTCTTACATATTTTATGACCGATGAGAAGCACGGCGACGAAAACCAGAGAAAGTTCCGCAGCTCATTCCGCACACAATAACTTCCAGCCCGCCTATTGAGACTTGTGCTTGTGTTTGAATTGGTTGTACTTGAGGCGCTTGCGCCCCCGCTGTGGGTTGGCCTGGTTGGGTTGAGTTGTCGGCCTCATTGCTATTTGTGCGTTGCATAGCTGCAGCCGCTTCCGCATCAGTTTCAGGGGTAATGCCATATCTCTGCAACATTGTAAGGGAATAATATGGGAGCAGTGACGAGTCACTCACATCTTCATCACGAGCAGGAGCTACTTCGACAGCGCCACTTGATTTTCCTACAGGACGTAAGCTGAAATTCCAGCGGCGGGATTCACGAGGTGATGGTCGAGGCGCATCTGTGGGCCGAGCACTGAACTGAAGGAAACCAAACCAACTGCGCCGATTGAAGGATGAATTCGCAGGCGGAGCTGTGCTATGATTTGAATGATCAGCGAAGAAATCTTTGCCCTGTCTCAAAAGTCAGATTAACAAGAGTTGAAAAACGAAGAATTTTACTGACGTATCTTGCCGAGCCTCCGGTATTGGGCTGTTTAAGAAGTGCAGATGGACATATTAATAATCTAGTGGGACATGTGGGTGAGGTTCCTCACAATTGGTCGGCGCACAACTCTGGGTTGGGCTGGACGTTCCTAATAAAACGAGTTGTAGCGTGAACTTAAAAGAGAAGCTGAGATGACTTGCCTTGAGTTTTACATTGCCACCATCCGCACCCTAAACGACAGAAATTATTAGAAGGGGATATAGAAACACCAAAACACATAGTACACCAACTTGATGTCGCTCGAGCGCTGCCTCCAGGCTCCATACATGGATTTTTTCTTCTAATCCAGCACTGACAATGCCTTTTCCATCGGGGGACATGGCAACAGTGAAGACTTCGTCGTCATGCAAGAGTGGGTCCCCGACTGCCTGATTTGTTTTCAGGTCCCAGATGCGAACTGAATAGTCATGTGATGCGCTAATGATATAGCGTTCATCGGGAGTAAGACAGAGGGATCTGACACCGTTGGTATGACCCCAAAGAACAACGAGCTCCTTCCCGTCAATCGCCCGCCATTTTCTGATGGTCCTATCATATGACCCGGAGAAGATGTGTGCGCCGTCCTTGGACCAACACAATGACGTCACCGCGTTGTCATGTCCTTTGATCTCGATGAGCAGCTTGCCGTCCCTTGACCATACGCAAATCGGTCCGGCTGCTCCGCCACTGATGATTTTGTCGCCTTGTGGAGAATATTTGACGGCATGAACCCATCCGTGACTGGTCTTGATCGGTGGTGCTATTTGTCGGCCGGTATCCGGGTTCCAGCGTCGTATGGTGCCGTCTTGCGATCCACTTGCTATCTCCAGTGCATCAGGAGACCAATCGAGGCACCTCACTGGCGCGTCGTGCCCCTCCCACGGGTCGCCAATCATGCCGCCCTCCTCTATATTCCACAACCGTAATCTGCCGTCTATGCTTCCGCTAACGACTGTAGTGTCATCGAGATGCACTGCGATCGGCCGCACCGCTCCTCCTCCACCATCCCATGACTTTCCTAATGGCTCTCCGTCTATTTTCCACTGACGAATCGAACCATCATCCGATGCGCTCATCACATTGCAACTGGTTTTCAAGTATGCAAGACTACCTATGCATCTAGAGTGACCCTCGATGATGCACTCTGGTTTCAAGCTCCCTGCTAGACGTTCTGGCTTTGGCTTATTCCATGACGTGGTCCGAGTATTGTGGTTGACGAAGTAGGACCGACCGAATGGTGAGATATGCCATTCGCATTCGGGATCAACGAGATCTCCAGGAATATCTATTCAATGTCAGGAATCTGTCGCTTCTGGTAGCAATTTCTTTGCTCACCTAGTCGCACTCCTGGCAAAGGTCGGTTGATAGAGGTTATAACGAGTGTGTCATCTTGATATTCAGTTTGATCCAACACCAGAAACTGTTCCCATAGAGGAGGGAGCGCTTCATTTCCGCCTGCTTCTGATTGAGTAAGCTGGTGGGTATCACAAGGTGGCTCTTTACCTTCCCAAAGTGCATCCTGACGGTGCTGTGCACCATATGGTGGTGGCTCCTTCTCGCTCGTCCCGAGCAGTACAATTGGTGCTGGTGATTTCGATGGCGCCTGTCGTTGTCCGTCTCTCCGGCCAGTTGATGTGCTTGAAACACTTGCTTCACTGAGCATGACTCCGATCGCGAAAGAGTGCTGTACGAGTGGAAGGTTGGATAGTGAGGTAGAGCGCGAATGATGATGCACAAAATCAGTAGTGCTAATGAAAAAGAGGCCTGTTGAGCGCTCGCTCGAGTTCGCATGCTGTATCTGCTCAGGCTAATCTAGCGCCTTCCTTGCACCGCCTGCTAATGAAGGGCTTGAATGAAAATAGCAACTCCAATTGAAGTTTCACGTCATTGGCACAGTCTTGTAACTGTCCTGAGTACTGAGATACCGTGAATGAGCAGGCTCGATGCTCGCAATTGATGGTACATAGAGGTTAGTTTGAAACAGCCTGTGGGGGGTGGTGATGGTAAGACGCTGTGTCGGACGAAGACTAGAATACAGTCAGTCTTGGCGTTGTCCTCAGTGCGGCGGAGTCTCAATGACTCTCATCTCCAAACGGTCTGCACTACGGTTAGCAGTCAATTTTCGCCCCCAAGTTATGCGGCGCCTTACAGACATCGAATGTCTGAGGATTGATATATGCCATGATTTACTGACCACAAGACTCACGTAAAGGATACCGTATACAGTATGGCCGCATCAGACGCATCTTTAGCCGGCGTTCTGGCGAAACAATCATCTATGATGAGCATGTGCAGCCAGCGCGCGGGCCTTCAACTGAATCGCCGGTTATAC
Organism: Suillus occidentalis; assembly: GCA_016628085.1. Classification (NCBI taxonomy): domain Eukaryota; kingdom Fungi; phylum Basidiomycota; class Agaricomycetes; order Boletales; family Suillaceae; genus Suillus; species Suillus occidentalis. The sequence continues at coordinate 9,338 of JABBWB010000390.1, forward strand.
CTAGTCTCGATATAACCCACTTCTGCCACCTTGGTCGTCCCCAACCATTCTTTTGGTTATCTTCGCCACCGGATAGGCGCCTGGGCCGTTTGCCCTCGGTAGTTCCAATTTTCCAGCCTTTCCTCACCTGGTCTCCGAGCCACCAGACTGTGGATCATGTCCTACACCCCACAGACAGATCTGTGGCTTGAACGATCTCGTCTCGATGGAATGATGTTGGGTGCTGTATCCTACGGTGTGTTTACAAGCTGCGATTTTGAAATTGGCTTATGTACCTCAAAAGGCGGATTCTTTTTCCTTACGGTCCAAGCCGCTACTGCTCTCCTGCGACGACCTCGATACGGGGGTAAAATTGCACGTCATCGGGTCGTCCTTCTGTTTTACATCTTGATCACCTTCATGCTGGGTACGGTAGGCTTTGCTGCGAACGCAAGATATACGGAGATGATCTGGATAGACCTCCGCGATGCCCCCGGTGGCCCTGCTGCTCTAATCGATGACGAATTTAATTACAAAATCAACGTTCTGGCACTGACCTGGTGAGCACATTTACCCACCCATTTCTAGGTCGTTTATCGCTGACGCCCTCGTTTAGTTATTATATCATGGAGTGGTTCATGCAAGTCCTGCTTGTAAGCGGGATAGTTCACCATATCACCCTGTACAGGAATAATGCTTGCAACACTTAGCTTCACCGATGTTTTGTGATATGGGATTGGGCAAGATACGTGACGATCCCGATGATCACGCTCTATTTTGCCATGATTGGTGCATTTCATCATTTCCAGGCGACACCAGTAACTGACACATCGAGCAGCAATGTCCATAATCGTCCTAATCGAAGCGAGCACCGGTATCGTATGGTACAATATCAACATCGAGCTTGCGTACCTCTGCATCGAAGTGGGACTCACAGTGATATACACCATCCTCACGGCGAATCGCTTGCTTGTCATTCGAAACCAGATGAAGCAGATCATGCCCGAATATGATTCCAGCACGTACGATATCGTCGTCCTCGTGGTCATCGAGTCCGCCGTGTTATACTCTGTCTTTGCTATTATCTTCATCGTTTCATTCGCTCTGCATTCTAATGTTTCAAATCTTTGTTTCTTGTCTATCAGTCATGTCCAGGTGAGCAGACTGCAACTTGTATCATCTGCGACTCTGACTCGTATTTTTGAAATAGGGCATTGCGCAATTGCTCATTATCATCCGTGTAGCTCGAGGACAAACATATACACATGAGTGGTCGGCCCGCGTTGCTGCAGCACCTACGACTGTAGCGTTCTCGGGGACTGTGTTTGATTCGATCAATGTTGACGCTACACCAGAACAGTGTGATGCTCCGTTGCATGCTCCTGTGATGAGCATGGCAGAAGTGAACTTGCAATAAAAGTATGATATCAATTTGTACTACAAAGTACATAGTCTGTATGTGTAATGCATGTACTGGATGATCGGATCGGATAGTCTCAGTTATCCGAGCTGCAGCCTGTTGGAGGCCAGCAAGAGTGAATCGATATCTCACAAGCACTATCAAAATTCAGCTCATCATCGCTACAGCACAACCTCACGCAGAAGCACTCACCGGCATATGCATCAATAAACAAGCCACGCCTCCGCATCCTTCAAAGCCTCTTCCCACCCACCATCCCCCCTCTCCCAACACCGCACGCTCTCCACCTCCTCCTTCCCCAACTTAAACTCATTATAAAGATGCGGGAACATACCCTCCCCCCCGCGCGGACCACACACCTCAGCTTTCGGATCTTCCCACTTGATATGCTTCTCGAGCGGGTCGTATGGGATGCGGAGGATGTATACTGTGGTGTGTTCCCCGAAGAAGAATTTGAGCGTGTTGGGGATTTGGTGTGCGGTGGAGAGGTGGATGAAGCCTGAGGATTGGTCGAGGGGGCTTATGGGGAGGGCGGGGGGGAGGGGATCTGGTGGGGCTGATGTGGATGGGATAAGTTTGTAGATGTAGGTTGGGGTTGTGGCTGATGGTGTGGCCATTGTGTTCTTGGAAGATTGAGCTTGAGCTCGACTCGGGGTGGAATCAGAGTGATATGATTATATTATACAGCTTATCGATATCGATGGGACGGACTAAAAATGGACAACGAGCACGATGTACATTGCGCAAACGAAACGATAACCACATGGACAAGTCACAACATACAGTAAACGGCGTCAGTAGTCATCACAACAGATACGGATACAATGTACACAGGCTGGTACAAAGGTTATATATATATATACCTATATCATGCACCCATCATTAAATCTCACACCAGAACCATGCACCCGTCATAAAATCAAAAACTCATCAGAAGAAAAGCAGGGCTCATACACCCATCATAAAAGGCTCACACCAAAGCCTTATCCGCCTTCTCCCTAGGCTTATACATCATCTTCCAAAATGTAAGAGCCGGCCACACCGCACGCCTTAAAAACGGGGCATTTTTATCATGGAAGGTACTATGCGTCTGGAGGGTGACGACCACGTAGATCGTGAGGAGCGTGAGCGAGACCGTGACTTCAATGTAGTGCGAGAGTGTCTGAAAAGAGCCTTGGTTGAACTCTACGACGTTCATTCCGAACACGGACTGTGTGGGGTCAGATGGGCTCCGCCGCACCAAGAAGTTATGTGCTTACTGCTAGGAAACTTGCGGGTAGGAAGATCATCGTGAGATACGAGATCTGAAAGACCGTTAATCACCCGTCACATCTATTCAGTTTCAGAATGGGGAATCACCTGTTTCATAGCCGCCGAGTCCCTAACTGTCGCCTCCGTCAATTTCCGCGTCTGGCTATTGTCGTCGATATTAACAGTCGCAAAAGCAAGGTCCATAACGTTCTTCAGCCTATTGCTCAACATCGCACGTCGTTTTTCAAGGCGGTCAATCTCGCTAAGCAGGTTCTCGGATTCCCTCTTCATGAGATCCTTCGATTCTTTGCGTTGGTGATCAGAGAAGTCGTCGGAGTCCATGGCCGGATTGTGCGTCTTGGCGAGAAATTTCACCGATAGCTCAAAGTTATGCAGGAGCGCTTGATAGTGCAAGAGATGCGCTTGGAGGATATGAAGTTCGCGCGTGAGCTCGATGTTGTTCGTTTGCAGCACTTTTGATTCCTGGATCGTTTGTTCAGCAAGGCCAATTGCGCTCTGCACAAGAAATACGTACCAGCTCGCTAACGTGGCTATATAACAGCTCAAAAGACTCGTCCCACGCGTATAGAGCATACCACAGAATCGCGAGGAAGACAAAGGTCGGGTCTTGGGATTTGTCGAATATTTTTTGCCAGTATACGCTGCCGCCTACGAGCTGCATGAGCGAGTGGAGGCGCTGGGCGGATGTTCGGCACCATGTGGATTCGGGGTGGTAGGAGATGATCGTGCTTGTTTTTACGCCGCGGACCATGTGGATCGCGAGGAGGTCGATGAAAAGCATGTTGCCATCTAAAAAGAATGTTGGAGTGTGAATACAGGGACCTGGATGCACACGTACCACTCATGGGGAAAGCAGCTTGGGTATTGATACGAGAGCCTGTTTAAAGTTAACAGGGTAGTTTGGACAGATGATGAAATGCTTACTTGTTGATTGCGATAGTGGTACTGGAGTGGTGGGCGCTGATCGGGAACTGCGGGAATTTTTGCGCAGCGTTCGTACAAATGGCAGGGTAACAGTAATGTCTATCGCACAAAATCAACAATGGACCCAAAAATAAAACAGTTGGACATACGATCTCCTTCTTTATGGATAGACGCTTCTTGGTATCGTGAGGGTATCCAATTTATAGAGGAGGTGAAAAAGAATGGTTCGATGTTGTATCTAAGTGCGAGGAGGCTTAGACAAAGCAGACAAGAAAAGGCGGTGCATACCTCGTGCCCAGCATGCGCAAAACTGGCGAAGTCAAGTCATCCACAAATATCGACCGCACCCGGATATTGTCAGGTCGCTACAAAACCATTTGACGCCCCACTCATATGCAAAGGCCGTGGAGACTCACCTGCTGCCTATGCAATACATCCCAAAAACCATCCTCTTGTTCAGTTCCCACAACCATAGTACTACCCAGTCCTCCCATATCTGGAATTGCAAACCTCCCGGTGTTTAGCACATCCATCCAGTAAATGGTGCTAGATCTATTCATCAGACACTTTTCGAGCATTTTACTACGCCCGACTTGGTCTGGAGTCCAGTTCCCGAACTGATTTTGAGGGTACCCGCGCCAGGACGGATCAATGGCAGTCGTTGAGGACGAAGTTTCTACGTCAAAGTCCATCCATGGCCATGGTCCAGATGGTGCTGCATGTCGATACCTGGTGAGAACATGAGTCAGAAAAAAAACAAGGAAAATGTAAGGACAGAACTTACGGGGGCGCAGGGACCGCAGGTGGCAGAGCTGTGTTACCGTCCTTTAGATGTTGAAGAGCAAGATCGTCCGAGTCGTCATTGCGCACTCTAAAAGCGGCAGCAAATGTTCTACTAACTGCCATGATGTTGGAATCAGTGCATGCAGGGGGTCGTCGTGAGGAAGGGTGACGGTAAGTATATATAGTGGTAGAACAGGCTCTCAGCGCTCTGCCCGGTCTAAGAACATAATTTAGGATAGACGCCTAACGGTATGTACACGCCTTTTGCCATTTTGATCGATATTAAAAATTCATATTGGGGGCATGTCGAGAAAGCAGTTAGCGACGCTCCCTGTGAGACACTTTAAATTCGTGTACTGAATTATTTGGATGAGCCCACCTCACGAGAGGGTTGCCTCAATTATAATTTAGACCCCAATCATATATGAGGCACGAGGGGTCCTGCCAAGGAGTCTGCTCAGAGCTCTAATTATTGCAAACACCACCCGTGCCAGTGTCTGGCAAACTGAGCTCGATTTTCGAGTTTCATTGAAGGGACTCTTAGTGAGAGTCGTTGGAATGAAAGTTGAGACTCACGACGTTGTATGCTGTACAAAAGCTTGGACGTCTCTTGGCATTGAAGTTCACAAAATTTGATTACTTAATTATAGTTGCTCGGCTGGCGTCTCGCCTAGTGTGCCACCATCATTTCACTATCATCATGCCGTGGCGCTACGGCATGCAAATGCATCGTGTGCTATTACTTCTATCCAGTAGCAATTCAGACTAATCTTAAACACAGTAACCGCTCTACTTTGCAAGACTCGTCGCAACATCGACCTTTGCCAGTGAGTATCAGCCTATCAGGACGTTCGTTTCCACAGGGCCACAAGTAAAACTTGAAAGCGAACAAACGAGGGGCAGGGGAGTTGGGACTTTGTTGTGTGCGATCGAGGTGAGAGAGTACGGATACTGCCGACATGTGCCTTTGACTGCGCCGTCCGCGCAGACGCTCTTCCAAGTACCGTTGGTGTCGGAGGATGTGCGGTTTGTGCGCAGTTCATCATCACCTCTTCCATCAATTCAAACTTACGAACACGCGTTGTACCCCAACAACTGGTACAATGATATCTCCACCGATGCTTATATATACTACTGGCCAGTCATCGGGAACTAATTGCAGGCCTTGAAGCTTGAAGCTTATGCATGATGTGCACACTGCTCCTCGCTACAGGGTTGCTACAGACAAATATACATCAGGGCTCATTGCTGTGTTGACCATTGTCAAACAAAATCTATCAATTTAAGTATGTCGTCCGCGCCCTAATGAACACCATCAGCGTCAACACTAAGTTTTGCACGTGTCCGCGATGCCAGTTACAAGCGCCTGGAGCCTAACCAGCTTCCTCGTTCCTTATCTCTGTCCGCTCAGATTCGTCCCAATTCCACTAACTTTTGCTTTGGATCCAAATCTATAGCTCCAACTTCATTATGTCAAAAGACTCGGAGGATTCAAAGTAAGTCATGGCTTTCTGGGATTCGTCATCCATATAACAGCAAGACAGGCAGAAGGATCCAGATCTAAGCGAATTGTGAGCGAAGAATAAGCTGAGCGATCACAGCTGACATCATACACGCAGAACAACTGTAATGAAGGACGTATTGGTTGTTCTCAAGGACTCGACGATCGTGTCGAAGACCGGCAAGGACAACCGGTCTCGTTTCTGGGGGGTGTACAAAAGAGTCGCGGAGGAACACGACGGCGAGTTCCTTGAACGATACACTAGCAACATGGATATCGTCCTGGTCTTCGTACGTTTCACAGGTTCATTTCTGACTCGCTTTGAGATTCATGTTTGATCAGTCTGGTCTTTTCTCTGCTGTCAGCACATCTTTTATCGTCGCGATGCAAAGCAACCTCGTTCCCAATCCCATTGACACCACGAATGCGCTTCTCGTGCAGCTCGTACAGATCGGAGTCGGCAACATTACTGCAGTCTCTACGCCCGCGGCGCCAGCATCTACATGGTCAGCGACCAATGCATCCCTAAGAATCCAAGCGATCGCATACGCAAGCTTGTCTCTGAGCTTACTCGCTGCTTTCGGGGCCGTACTAGGCAAGCAGTGGCTCGGATACTACAAGTGCCACAGATATGGCCGCGGCTCAGAAGAGGAACGAGGGAAACGCAGACAAGAGACGTTTAACGGCCTCAAGACATGGCAATTTGATGCTGTCGTGCAGTCATTTCCGGTCTTGCTTCAGATCTCCCTTCTTCTCTTTGGGATTGCCCTTAGCGCCAATATGTGGTACATGCAGCCGAGCATCGCCTGGGTCATCATTGCCACAACGGCGTTCGGATTCCTGTTCTATTCGCTGACGGTGATGGCATGTTTGATATCTCCCGCCTGTCCGTTTCAGACGCCGACATCTACAGTGTTGCGATTGGTGTTGCGTATCTTGTGCAAGAATAGTACGATTAATCTGTAAATTTCCGTGCTTATTTTCATTATGAATCAATATTGCAGAATATTGGCAACAGCTCGCATCGTCAGCCCACGGTGAGCGATATTTTCTGACGCATGGCCATATTTTGACCGTTTTGTTGTCTCAGGTGTGCTGCAACGACTGCTTGGTGTCCTCAGATCAAGTTGGACCCGAGTGTCCAAAGCACTGGCAGGTGGCGTTCTACTTTCTACTTTACATGAAAGCCAGTGCTCATTTTGCTCCATAGGCCCTGTGCATGCTGCTGGCGCATTCGCACTACGTTCACATCGGCTGGTTTCCGTAGCGCTTCACAAAGGGCTGCATCATTTAATCCCGCCCTCTTCGAGAAAGGCTGGAGACCCAGAAGCACAATTGGCCGACCAAGGACTGCATGGTTTGGCGGAGAAGGAACGCACCCTCGGCCTAGACACACCCGTCAGTAAACTCGAAGCACCTAGCATCAAATGGCTGCTCGAGGCATCAACGGATCCTGAAGTGTTTCTTGCTGCTGCCAACTTTGCTCCGCAGGTTGAATGGCCTCTGGATTTTGACGTCTTGGACATGTTGCCTCAGCTGTATGACAATTTTACAAGCTGCGTCGACGTTCAGGAGCAGATCATACCGTCATTGAAGGAGAAGGCCTCGGCATGTACAATGGCTTTAAGTCATCTATACTCCGGATGTGTTCTTCGGGCATATCCTGACTGTGGTAAAGAAATTCTTGGCCAAAAGGATACAAAGTTTCTTGGCCAAGAGGAAACAGACTGCGAGCTGTTTGAGAAGATGACGAACATGTGCGGAGACAACCGCATGGTGATTGCCACCACTATGACTCCTTGTGAATCGATGCTTGGCGTTTTGATGTCCTCGAAAATGGATTTTCCTGTTCTCGAGCGGCTGTTACACGTTCTTCCTTATCACTTTGTTACTGAACGGGTGAATGAACTCGGAGAAAATCTCGCCATAAAAGCGATATCAGGACTACTACCCTCCGGGTCCTCTCCGTCGACTCAAATCGTAGCCAACTGCACTTTTCTTGCTTGCGTCATGGTCGGGGCTCAGGTTGACAAGAAAGATATAGTTCGGATTGATAAAAGGTGTGATTGGTCCATTGGGTGGTTTTCTACCATGATTAACAAAGAGATTTTGTAGTTCTGCTTTACCTCGACTCAGCGAGTCCCTTTTGGTGCAGTTCCAAAAGGTTCTCTGGACATTGGATAGAGATGATCTCGACGAAAACAGCACAAAAGCTGCAAACCGGGCATTGAAGCTCCTCAAGGTTATCTGTCCCATACTCGAGCGTGCTCAATATCGCCGTACTCCTCCGTTCGACCTTATGAAGAACGTGGACGTTTGCAGGAAGATTTATGTACGAGGGAGGTCATCCAGACAAAGACATTTCTTGGATCCTCTGCAAGATGTACTGCACTTCATATTCGCTGCTGCCAAAGTATTTCGTGACCCTGCGCGGATGTGGTATGGGCGGTACGATGGTGGTTCCCACGTGTCAGAAAACTTTGACTGGCTGGTGGACTACCTCGACTACATTCATTCCGACGCCCATGACAACGTTCATTCCACCAATCACGAAGCGGCATATGATATCCTTTTGCTACTGGGTAGCATGGGAGTGACCTGCAGCCATGACAAACAAGAGCTGTTCGTCAAGAAGCTCATCGCTTACATGGACAGTACCATACCTGACCATGTACGCCATGCCGCTCTTCGCGCCGCTCACAGTGCCCGAGAAAAATTGGCCTCAACCGATACCATTGACGATAGGCTACGTAACATGATTTTGACCAAGCTTTCCCCCGCTATTTTATCCGTGCTTTGTCCGCGACCAAGTACAACACCCGCCGATGGTGTTTCTGTCCACTGTTCCGATCTTCCCCGCGACCTGGTCTATCTCGAAGTGGTCTATGCCCTCGCGAGAAATTCTGTCTGGCACCACTATTTATACAAGGATCTCCATGTAGATCAGTGCATCAGGATGATTCCAGAGTACTGCGATCCCGAATTAGCCTCACAGCATGCCTTTTACCTAGCTGGTATCCTCCTCCGCATCACACCTAAACAGACATCAGCTACATCGCTCGATTCTGTTACAGAGGAGCGGTGGGACATAACCAGAAGTGCATGGGACTACCATTCTCTCCATACGAAATACAACGCACGCTGTCTTGAGCTCCTTCCTATCCTTGTGGAAGGCACAAAGAAACATGTACGGATTGCTCCAAAATCTGATCGTGAGCAGCTCATCAGCGATGTGGGTCGGGTTCTTGAAATACTGGAGCGGCAGATACAATTGGAGAAGGGACCGGTGATGGGACTGGAGATGCCAGTGGGAGATTTAGAACTGAAAGAAAAGGTCGTTATTGCTTTGAATGAGTTGACAACTGTAGCCGGTCAATAATTATTAGGCCCCCAATTATGATGGTACTTGCATGTTGTGCTAGAATCCTGTGATTAGAAGAAGGCATGGGACAGTGCATGTGTGGAAGCGGAAAGTATCAAAACCTGAACAAATTGATAAGAAATAATCAGTCCAAAGACTCGGGAGACCCGCATGTGAACGTGGTTGAGGAATATTGATGATTGAGCCAAAAGAAAATCTATCAACCAAAAATATATTGTCATTGGCCGGCCATTCCATCGATTTAAGTATGTGCAATGTGCGTAGCTATTGATTCAATTTAAGTATGTACGAGCGCTCCGTTCACCTTCGGACGACGTGTCGTTGTAGGACCGTTCTGGAGTCCAGGTGGAGTTTGGGTGGAGCACAGACAGGAGAGTCACGCGAATTGCTTCCGCGGGATGAAATGTTTTGTCCTTAGATATGTTAGATATGTTAGATGATGCCAGTGCTCTATTATAGAGGTATAATGTAGTAAGATGGGTAATACAATGCAATGGTATATAATACAAATCTGAAGTGCCCCTTGCCAGATACTGTACTGTGTTCAGCATGAGGCACCGCACGAAGGAGACACGATAAGTGTGCAATAATGAGGGGGAGAGGGTGAGTGTGAAGAGCACAGCAAGACAAAACATCTCCAAATCATCCGCGGGCCACCATCTCCTCAAACAATATTCTGAAACCTCGGTAGCGATTTCTGTCTCCACCTCCCATTAAATTTCTTGAGGAGATAAAACACCGGCCAGCCCACACGCTGCACCAGAGTACTATCCGGGGCAATAAATTGGCTCTGCGAATGACAGGCTACCACGAGCCACGAAGTGGCGCATGTGAGAGATAACGCCACCGCAATATAACGAACGAGCGATTCTTGTCCAGCCTGCCCGGTGACCTCAGTGACGTTCATCCCAAACACGGTCTAGCGACGCAAAGCACGATGGATCGTCAGCATTTCAAGACCACTCTCGCATACTGGGCACATACCGCAGTGAAGGAAGCAGGTAGAAATATCATCGTGAGGTATGCGATCTTAACGAAACATTCTCAAGAACTGCAATGATGAATACAATGGCGACACACGAACCTGCTTCATTGCACCTGAGTCTCGGACAGTGGCCTCCGTCAAGTCCCTCATATGCTTGCTGTCCTCTATATTGACAGTCGCAAACGCAAGATCCATCACGTTCTTCAGCCTACTGCTCTGCAACAGTCGCCTGCTCTCCAATCTCCCGATTTCGGAGAGTAGATTCGCACACTCCCTTGCCATGAGCTCTATAGTGTCCTTACGTTCGTCAGCACTATATTGATCGGAGTCCATAGCGGGATTTGGGGTCTTGTGGAGGAACTCGACGGACTTTTGGAAGTCTTGGAGAAGCGACTGGTAGTGAAGGAGGTGTGCTTGGATAATGTGGAGTTTACGAGTCAGATTGATGTTGTTAGTTAACAGCACTTGCGATTCCTGAATGTCATTCATGATCAACCAAAAGAACGAGCATCGGTTATTCTGCGACGCACCAGCCAATTGATATGAGTGTACAGCGACTCAAATGCCTGGTCCCATGCATAGAGAGCATACCACAAAATGGCCAGGAACAAAAACGTCGGGTCCTTGGATTGGGCAAAGATCTTCTGCCAATATACACTCTGTCCCGCACGGTAGACGAGGGAGTGTAGCCGCTTTGGGGAAGGACGGCGCAAACTAGAGCTTGGATGGTACGATATGATCGTGCTCGAGTCCTCTGAGCGTACCATATGTATCGCAAGGAGGTCGAGGAGAAGAATGTTGCCACCTGCGTAGCTTAGCTATCAACCAAAGCCAAAATGAGAAATGCTAACTAGGACTTACAGCTGAGAGAGAGTGCTGCTTGGGTATCAATGATCTGATGTTCGTCTTGAAACACTTTAGCTAAGAGTGGTAGCAGAACGAGCGAGAACGACATACCAGTGGATATGTGCTGCGAGAGCGTGGATCCCACTGAACCTGGTGTGGTTGGTGACGGTGGTCGAGTGACTGGGTTTTGCATCGTCCGCATGAATGGGAGCGTAATCGTAATATCTGCATCAAAATGTAAGAACCCATCAAACCATCAATCTGCAGAACCCAATACGCACGATCGCCCTTGCCCGGCCGAAGCTCTTCTTGGTAATGTGATGGTATCCAATTCAAGGACGAAGAAAAGAAAAACGGCTCAATATTGTACCTACAACTCTCGTCAGTTACATAAACGATCGAGCAACGAGCCCAATTACCTCGTTCCAAGCATCTGCAGCACAGACATCGAAAGATTATCCACAAACAGCGCACGAACGCGAATATTCGGAGGTCGCTACAGCCAACACGTCCATCATCGCACAACACACCGCAAGAAGCGTACAACTCACAGGCGTCTGCAACAGCTCCCAAAACTCATTTATGCGTTCCGGCGTCACCCTGCTCGTTTGGTCTCGCCCCTCCTCATCTAGAACCGTAAAAGTGCCATCTGTGAGGACATCCAGCCAATGCACCAAGCACATATCGAGCTCGGAGCAGTTGCTGAGCATCTTGCTCCGCTTCACTTGATCCGGCTTCCAATTCCCAAAGAGAGTCTCGGGGTATCCGCGCCATGACTGGCTGTCTGCTACACCAGGCGAGGCTGGTGTGTTGTCGCGGTTGAGGGTGATGTCTGTATCTGTGTCAAAGTCCATCCATGGCCAAGGGCCTGATGGTGCTGCATGACGGTAGCTAGAAATTATCGAATCAGCTGGATCTACAGGCATGGAGGTCACTCACATAGGTGTAGGAATGGCAGGAGGCATAGTCCTATCGCCCGTGCTGCCGTGCGGAGCACTACGAAGAACAGTTGAAAAGGTCACGGAAGCTCTACGATTGTTGGTTGCCGACATCTTCGCCGTATAGTGTCAGATGTGCGGCAGGAGTACAAAGGGAGTTGTGGATTCTGTCCTGGTTATATACTCGTGATGGCGTCCGGGGATCAACTAATACGCCCAGCGCAGCCATGCCGCGGCGCTTGCCTTTACGCTCTCCAATTGAGGATCTTTCAGCTCCACTGCCTGAGACTCGACCCTTGACTTGACACAGACTCAGAGAAGTCAGAATCACTCGCGCACAGCATATAGAGTCCAAGCCTGTGCAACCCCGAACAGTTCCTTGTAAGTCCGCAGTCGAGAACTCTGCGGGCGAGTTACCTTGTACACGAAAGCGGCAATGGACAGAATCAAAACGGTAGCAGAGCGGTCAGGACCTCCGAGTCTAAACAACAGGAGGAATTAGCGCCTCACACATCAGAGCCTCTCCGATGTCACAGGCAGTGTTCACCAAACTTTCCACCTAGAACTTTCGAAGGAACGGCCAGGATTCTTCGTTCTTCTAAAGCATGATCAGGAGTCTGACTCGGAGATCCTGGTACCAGAAGAATCGTGGATGGTGGCATTTACGTACCTTGTGTCAATGGATCAAGTAACAATGGATTACGATTACGATACGTCGGTCCTTCGAATTTCTGTGGCGTAGAAAAACGTACATAAAAACGATGTGCACATGGATCTAATCAGAATTTTAACAAGTTCTGATCACGAACAAATACCAGCAAAGCCTACTCGAGACAAAGTATTCGATGATCTGATATACAGCTTACACGTGACCATTCATATTGTTTAACCCCAGTTAGCCACTCCCCCCTTGGCCCACAGGGGACACACAGCGTGCCCAAGTATCCCTGTTCTCCATTTCTGTAGAGCGCAGTCGCAGGACTTACGGGATTTGCTGTATAATACACCAGCGTCCGGTCCCTTCCGGAATACAGCTCAGTATAAAACAGCCATCTCTGCACAGACTACTGAAAGTCCCACAACTGTCATCACCACCAACGGAAGCGCGTTCCAGTACGCAAATGTCGTCTGGGAAACGATGATGCCCTTCTGCTTGAGGATGCCCCTCCACAACAGCCCCGCAAGGCTTGCACTAAACGTGAACGATACAGCACCGATATTACTGGCTACAGCAAGGGCAATAGCAGCTGCGCGGATCGTCTGATCGGACAACATAGGAGATGCTGCGCGCACGACCTTTGTGAGCAGAATCGTTGCACCAATGTTCGTCCCAGAAATGTTGCACAGGATCACTCCCAGAACACCGATCAGCCAGATGGTGCGGTACATGTCTCCATGTGTCGCACGTAGTAGCCACGTGCCGAAGACGTCCATCCAACCCTGATTCGACAGGGCTTCAATCAAGATAAACTGCGAAAAGGCAAATGGGACAAGGGCGAAAGGGAGCCGTGGGAGCGCAGTGAAAAAGGTAGGGAAGTGGGCATGCAGCTGTTTGTGTAGGGCAATGCCTTTGGAGCGCCATTGAGCTACGAACGTCTTGGATGAAGGCGGGGGAGACTTGTTAATGATGGCGCGATCCAAATCGGGGATGGAATCCACCTTGTCTGTTGTGGGGAGCGGGAGGGCGGACTGGCGATGCCTGCTCTTGTCATCTGATACTATTGTCTGCGCGCTTTGCAGCGTAACATCGTCTAGCTGCATTCCGTCTTCCTCTGGCCCTTTCTGCCCGCGGCCAAGCATAGGCAGCTTCCGGACATAGCGGTAATGATCCCAGGCGACATCATAGATAAACTTGGCCACGGCAAAAGGCAAACTGATCTTCCACACGTCGATTCCGAAGAAGCTGACAACCAAACATAGAATGAGGGCCGAAGCAAGCATGAAACTACCGACACAGGCGCCGATCGGATCAAGAAGGACCGAGCGAGCGTCAAGGTCAGCAGTGTGATTTAACTTGCGAGGAACGTATTTTTTATCGCGGTATTGACCACCAAGAGCCAAAAAGCAGAAAATGCTGCATGCAATAAATGGGAGGATGGTGTACGCCGTGAAAGCGGCGTTATTCACGCTGAAACCTTCGCAGATCACCACCTAAGATTTTGGATGAAGGGAAGAGTCATGTTTTACATTTGAGATCAACGATACGGAGCCGAGACGTACATTAGTCGGGTTCCCGACAAACAAGACCATGCTCGCTGTGTTTGCTGCTGCAAACTCGGACATGAGCCACGAGATGTGATTAAGCTCGGCAACTTTTGTATAGTAAACAAGAAACGCGGTTCCAGAGAGAATGACTGGGTCGTTTCCGAGCAAGATTGAGAGGAGGGTAAGCATGATGTAGAAGTAGGTATAGAGTTTCCAGCCGTTTGAGCCACCCTTATTGCTAACCCAGAACGCAGCAGACTGAAGGATACCGGTGATGTCGAGGGTGATGGCCATGTAGGCAAGGGAAAAAAAGAGGATGAGGATGTTGTAGGGTTTGACACCGTCTGTACCGACGATGCCTCCACGAATGACTGCTGGGTCGAGACATTGTGCTGCCCAGAGGATGGCAATTGCGAGGATTGGTGCGGTTGTTAAATTTATTGGGATGCGGGGTATTCGCCAGGGGGTGGGTATCGAGACTGGATATATAACGAAGCCAATTGAGATTATAAAGACCACCAAGGTGGCCACAGAGTAACCTGTAATCATGATGTTGGCTGGGGGTTGAGTCAGTCCAGTGACCGTCGGACCCAAAAGTATATAAGCTGCTAATGTATCCGCAAAGTCCCACCCACGTATATATCTGCGTAACTATCGTAAAAAATTCGTAAAAGGGAAGGTAGAAGGGTGATCCGTATTGGTCTTATCGATTTCCTCTCGCTTTCCAGAAACTAAGGAACCCGCTGCGACACGCCGGTCATGACCTGCATACGACGAAACTTGAGGGACAACTTGTACCCGATAACGTGTGTCAAATGCACAGCCAATTGGCCTCCACAGTAATCACCGCGACCGCAGCTGCAGACGAATAACATCATATGCATTAGAAAAACCATTGTGGGAATAAACAGTTCTGCAACACCCTCAAACAAGGATTGGATGATGTTGCATCTCATCGACATCACTTAGAAGTCGTATTGTTCGTGTTCTAGTAAGCAACAACTTATGAGCTTCTCGATGTCGTCAGTGTGGTGCTAACCTGTGCAGAATCTTCAAGTTGGAGCTCGTTCCCGAGTCAGAACGCTACTATTAATGGCGTCATCTCGCACAGACTCAAGATTCTCCTTAATTTTCCGGGCTTCGCCTCGGATGAAAACCGTGGTTCAATAATTATGAGTTACGATTATATGCAACACTGCATTTGATCTATCTCACTGGCTTGGTGGAGATTGGAGTTACCGAGGTCAGCCACATCATTGGCAACCGTGTAATGGACGTCTTACTCCTGACAACTATGACAATTGGATGTTTGTCGATGGGTTCCATTTTCACCTCATGTTGTGAAGTAATCATTGAGTGCGGTCATCCGTTCCAGCAGTAGTTCTCATTCTTTTGCATCAGATCAAGGTCCTGCTTCCAATTATGTACGTCAGCGGAGCGTGTTGTCTCCGATGATACAAGTATCTCACACTGCAGCAGGTCTGGGGAAATCAGAATGTACTAGCCATTAGCCTGTATCCTGTGCTTCAGCGTAACTGTTCCTGCCTTCCAACACAAGGAGGATATCATGCTTAAGACACCCAAGTAAGTGAGTTCAACCGCTGTTCGAGTCAGGTAGTAATTTCCCCCACAGTCGAGTTCCATATCAACTTCCCCAGGTGAAATCAGCTGAATCGCAAATATCCTTTTGTCTTGCGACGTTTCAGACTAAGCGAAGCATATGTACGGCACCAATTTAAGTTTATGCCCTCTTCTGCCAACACACCCCTACTTTTATTTATCCAAGAGTATTTCTGATCTCCTGATAATTACTGAGTAGTAAGTATTCACTGGCACGCGATCATCGCGCAAACGCGTGACAGCATTGCACCTTCTACATAGAAAGCCACGATATGACATGGTACGAGTCTAGTGTGGGGAGAACCTATCACTGCTCGCTAATATTTCTGTCTTGCTGTAGAGTTTTGATGGCCGAGGCTATCCACATCATTGAATGTGCTGTCAGTGACCTGTCAGAATCAGGCAGGTGATGGCGCTGCCATCCGTGTATCCCACTAACTTTCTCACCTGGCTGTATTTGCAGGTGCCACGGACAGTCTTCCAGTTGCGTGCTTTTCTTCTGGAATGCTTTAGACTACTATTTTCTCACCTGGCCGTCTTTCCAGGCGCTGAACACCAAGTTTCCCAGTTGCGTGCCATTCCTCTTAGATGATACTTGCTCCTGACGATGTAAAACAGGTTGCGAACACGATTGACGAATTTTTCACTAGGGTGCCCTATCATACCTGCGATAACTTTGAGATGAGACTACTATCAAGGAAGCTCGACTTGCGAGTTGCTTATCTTGGTTATCTATAAGTATCTTGGGTCACGTGAGTGTAAATTGCGCTCTGTCCATATTTAGCTAAGCACCCTTTTACTTTTTCTATCTGGATGGTACAGATGAGTGAGAACTCTCGTTTCTCGCGGAAGATTGTTCCGCTTTGATCTCGGAGCCTTGATTGCATCTGGTATTTTTAAGGCATGTAGGGAATACTTGATCAAGCTGCGCGGAGGTGAAACAATTTCCCCGTTATTGACCAAAGCTAGACGATCTATAGATGGCTATCTTGCACCGCGGGCAGTATTACCATCATCGCGATCTGCGTGCTCGCAGGAGAGTCTGCGAGTCAAGCCGTTGCCGTTGGGCTGCTGCGGAAATGCCATTGGAGCGCTACTAATGACACTGACCTTTCGTCCTCGGTCATTATCATGATCGCATGATTCTCCCAGGGGCTCTTGCACATATCCTCCAAGCGCAGGCTCACATCGATCGGCTATGAATACCTATGCGCCACTACTGAAAATGCAGCTGAGTGCCACAACAATTGGATAAGTACTTACTATCGTGAAACTGTTGGCTAGGAGAGCTGAGTAGCCCGCCGCTTCTGCAACAAAGCTTAATTATCAGTGTGTATTGATTTAGCTAGCCGGAATGCTGCGGTTGGATCTTGCCGCGGCATGATGGCGCGGCATCTGCGATGCATTCCGTGTCGTGGACCCTAAAGCTCAAACCAGTAATCGCACAATTCCTCAAACACCTGGCCATCATGTTTCCACTGAGATGACGTCAGTGAGTTTATTTATACTTGGTTCTGCTGTACTGATTACGGGCTGCCTAGTAAGCCTAGATGTGTTTTAACTTTTCCACGACTCACGAGAGGAAGGTCAGCGAAATCACACTTGAGTCACTGCACTTCCATAATGTTAGGAAAGGATAACTTTTGTCTATCAAATCTGCCCACAGGAGACTAGCGTATTGCTGGATTTTCAAATTGGAATGTGTTCCAAGCCGTGCTGCAATAGTGAGTTATGTATGTACGTCCAATCGCGCGTCGAACTCGCATGTAGCTCGCAAAGCCCCAGATCAACGTCAACAACCATTCCATTGAATGCTCCCGCTTGTTCATCGCATTTAACGCTACTCTGATGAGATATGGCTTTCAGATGTGTCATGTACTGACTCTGCTAGTCCTACCAGTCTCAAGTATGTATACGTTCTACTTGATTCAAATTAGATTTGCGGCAATCAAGGGCATTAGTGCTCACTCACAAATATTGATGACAGTCCTAGGTTTCTTTGGAATGGGCCATGTGCAACTCTGCGAGAGATGTAGATTCTGTAAGATAAATGTTCAAATGTTACCATTATAATGTTCACTAACTTGAGTCTTGCCCTATTAAATACAGGAAATAAGCAGTGACGACGTGAAATTTTCGCTACATTTGCATCGTCTTATATTGCACTCAACACCCAGCTGGTCAATTCCAATGCTAAGGTTGCCCTGGATAGTCTTGTAAACGAGTATGTGCTTGTACAGCCGTCACGTTGAATCTAGTCAGCAATGGGACGAAAATATCAAGAGATTCCTCATCAGTGGGTACAGCTATACCCCGCCGACCACTTCTATTTTATTGCATATTTTAACCGGACAATTGGATGCCTCACAGCTGCAGCCCTACGGGTCTGTTTACACCTCGCCACCCAACAAAACAACCGAGCTGTCAATACTAGGCGCGCGGACAGCTCGGGGTACACGCAAGGAATCCATATTTCTTCTTCTCACCTTTCTTATGCACCGCTCTACAATCCTTTCCACTCGCATAGTATGTGTATGATTTGTTGTATCCCGTTCATTCTATCTCCTCCGCACAGCACGCCTTCTCTGTTGTCAAAAGCGCTGGAAGCGATACATACAACTACCACAATTCTGTGCAACAGGCGACAATATCAATGTGACAATCCGCTGTAGAACCGATAATTCCAGGCCATGTTTCCACTAATATGATAAATATAGCTGTTGTTGTATGGCTTAGTGATGTTCTTTTAGCCATATTGACTAGCTGCTTCAACTGTTACTAGTGAGTGTTGCTTCGCAGTCCGCAGTCGGGTGAATTAACTGCCTCAATTCTATAGGGGTAGGGCTGTGGTTGTTCGCAGAAGACACCGATGGTGTTCCTTTGAGCAATAAAAAAGGTCTCTGTATTCAATCCCTGACCTAGTCGTCGCTGTAGGTGCCTGGAAGCAGCTGTGTCTGAATTATGATGAATTATCACATTAACAATCCGAAACGAATTGTGAGCACTATCGCTAAGGCGATGTGAACACGCGAAATTCCAGGTGATTCAAGAAGCATGGTAGCACCCTATTTCTTTTCGTTCTATCAGCACCGCTCGTTGCCAGCTACATCTCCGCATTCTTCCCCAATCTTTTAGCATCAGCAAGAAAGAATCTTCATCTTTCATCGTTATCCTATTATAGGCAAACCCCTGCGTATTACTGGCAAGTTCATCCGTGTACTTGCAGCATAAATGATGTCCTTAAGGCTTGCTCATAGAGTGAAGACCTGAAAGCCGGCTAGTCAACTATTTGAATTTTAAGTGCGCCTGCGCTGTCCGAAAATATCAATGATAGGTCGATCACTTCAAGTCTCAATCCTAATACAGCGAATTGAGACAGGTGTCGGAAAAACATGTAATCTCCTGCTCGGCGGCCGACAAGTCAGTTGAATGAAGGCGGCCACAACTCCAGAATGCGCAGCTGCACGGAAATTATCGAGGTATGAGAGAGGAGGCACCACCTATGTACACAGCGTCAGGAATGAGCAGAGTTCATGAATTCTTTGGTCCAGTCATTGGCAGTGACCACAAACGCTCCCAAGTGTCGTTGGGTGATCGGACGCGAGGTAGCCGCAGCTGCCCATGTCATACTGCAGATGTGAGCACCTTCAATATAAGCCTCAAATGATACACTTACCTTGAGGCGGATATTGGAGGTGCTCCGAGGCTCCGAGTCAGAGACGCGTTGCCTCCGTAGTCGAACTCGACGTGGACAGGCCGTCACAGGCGTGTTTTAGAATCGAAGAGATCCAATGCTAAATATATCAGGCCACCAGAGATCTTGTGCAAAAAGATGACGTTTGATAACGCGAATTCTAGTGCGAGCATTAACCAAGCAGTTCTTCTCGGTACAAAGCACCTTGAATAAGATTAATAACATTTAGTGATAACTTGTACACATCGAGAGCAGACGCGAATAGAAATATTTTGACGGGTCCCGGGAAGGAAGTGCTCTTGACGCTCTATGTATTGTGGAACCGACCCGCCGAGTCTCGCTCGATTATTAGCACCACGAATGATCAAGAGGTGGTGAGAAGAGATTCGTCGCTTCTTGCCAGTGATTAAAGACTTGATATCTCTGCAGGTCAGCCCAAAAATACAACTGTTAACTTCCGAGTCCAACATTTATCACCTTGTTACATGCGCGGCTGGTAGATCGGTCGAGAAGTCTAAAAGGGAACCACTCTGGTGAAGAAGAGACCCAGTGGACACTCAGAAGATTCCGACGAACACAGGTCGGAGCGGATGCAATAACCAAACACGTCAGAAGCACGCTTACCACGGGTCACTCTCGACATCGTCGTCCACGACGACCAGCACCCTTACCACGACTTTCAGCTTATTCACGAGGTATCTATGACTAGTCGACCATCACGCAGCACTCCATCTTCGTCCTCTTCCTCGTCACCACATGGTTCAAAGTTGTCCAAATTCCTAGCAAAACAGAGCCGGGACAGGTCAAAATCTATGACAGATCCAATCGCAGCCGCTAGCACCGCGTCCATCGCCAGCTCAAGTTCATCCAACTGTACGTCCGTCAGTAGCCCACCACTCTCACAGTACAGCTCGCGAAAGAGCGGTAGATTTGGTGGTGGGAACGCCAGTAACAATCTTAGAGACGACAAGCCAAGTAGCCCGCAGCCTGACCCTGATAGTGAACAGGAGGACTCATTTGACGAAACACCTGTTATCATCGAGCCTGTTGATATTTTGCGCTCGCGGAATCGCTCAGAACGCCCTCTCAGCACCATTTCTGATATACATCCCTCTTCATCCATGTACGCTTCAACATCATCCACACGTATATCGGATCTCCCTACTCGACTATCTGGATGGCTATCACATACTTTTACCAACTCATCAACAGACCTATCTCTTCCGTCAATACTCTCGCAGTCCAATTTTACCACCCAGGCATCCCCTAAGACCAAGAGCTCAGCCTTACTCACTGCCGCGAAGCACGGCAAAGGACATCTCGATCGCGCAATGCGCTTTCTTCTGGATAGTGATTCTATCCCTAACAAATCTCCAGAGCCTATCTGGCTCCTTGGTGTACAGCATCCAGGATATGAACCTCCACCTCATCCTACCCCCAGCCGCCGCCCTTCAGTCGAATCACGCCGCTCTCCATCGTTTCGTTCTACCGCATCATCCTCAGCCACAGTTTTGCCTGACCCCTCTCTGTCTCTCTCTTCATCCTCTTCCAAAAACCCTGCCAACAATTGGCCACCTGTTTTCTACGCTGATTTTACGTCACGAATATGGCTAACATACCGTAATCAGTTTGCTCCTATACGAGATTCCACACTCTCGGCTCTAGAATCGGATATATCTTGCTGCGAGCCACCGCCTGTGTCTTCGAGTCCACGCCCTAAGAAGTGGCACTGGCCAGGCGGGGGTGAGAAGGGCTGGACGAGTGATGCAGGGTGGGGTTGTATGCTCCGGACAGGTCAATCATTATTAGCAAATACCCTTTTGCATTTGCACTTAGGACGAGGTGATCTTTTCCCTTATAGCCCAAGGAACTCGTCTTGATTGCTCATTATTCAGAATGGCGCCGTCCGCCACACCCAGTACACACGAATGATTATGCAACATATGTTCAGATCATTACATGGTTCCTCGACTCGCCTCTCCCTCAAGCACCTTTCAGCGTACACCGCATGGCCCTTGCTGGAAAGGAGTTGGGCAAAGATGTTGGACAATGGTTCGGACCTAGCACTGCCGCAGGCGCCATAAAGTATACATTTTCCCTCACATTTTCCTTTTAACCAACTAACCTGTGCACGCAGAACGCTTGTACATGCATTCCCAGAAGCTGGCCTTGGTGTATCCGTGGCGACTGATGGTGTCATCTATCAGTCCGACGTGTACGCCGCGTCAAATGTGCATATTGGTTCACCGCGACGACATATGAAAGCCACGTGGGGCGAACGCGCGGTCCTTGTACTTATTGGTATCCGTCTAGGTATTGACGGTGTTAATCCTATCTACTATGAGACTATTAAGGTCAGAGCACTCGCTTGAGATCCCAGCTAATATCTGACGTCTTCCCAAGGCGCTCTTTACCTTCCCGCAAAGCGTGGGCATCGCTGGCGGGCGCCCCTCTTCCTCATACTATTTTATGGGCTCACAAGCTGACAATCTCTTCTATCTTGATCCGCATCACGCTCGAACTGCCGTACCCCTCCGCCCAGCACCTCCACATGACTTCAAACGCGAGATGAGCCCTGATTCGGGTCGCCCACGCACCTCCAATCACCGCGCGCCTACTTCACCCTCGAGTGTGCGCACGGGGAGCTCAACATTCTCATATCATGCACCGCTGTCGCCTTCACCGCTGCAGCATCAACTCAGCGCGGGCTCGAATACATCAGGCTCTTCTAGCTCGCACCCGCCACGCTGGTTGAACGCGAGCATACCAACACCGTTTGGAGTGTCAGAGCTCGACCCACGAGAACTGAGTACGGAGGACACCAGCGAATTGGACCCAGTCGCAGAGCACTACGTGACGCAGTACTCCGCTGCTGAACTGCGGACATTCCATTGCGACCGCGTGCGGAAGATTCCCCTCAGCGGGCTCGACCCAAGTATGTTGCTTGGATTCCTGTGCAAGGACGAGGCAGACTGGATCGATCTCAGGAAGCGTGTGAATGAGGTGGGCGTCTTTTTGATACCGACGCGTGGTTATGGTGCTAATGTTCTCTTTTTCTCTCTTTCTCGTGGGGTGCGTTGGTAGCTAATGTACAAGCACAAGCCGATATTCACGATCCAGGACGAGCCGCCCTCGTGGCCATCCGATTCGGACGAATTCATGGGTCTTGAATCCATCTCGGAGCCAGATATCGATATGGAATTTGACGGAGATGGTGTGGAACGTGACGATCAAGAACAGCCCGAGAACGAAGACCAGTTCTTTGATACACACTCTGCCTCTCACTCACTTATCCCAAAAGGTCAGGGCTCAGAAATTGATACGGAGGAGGATCCAATAGGGCCAATCACCCCTGGCCCTAACTCTATGCTAGAGGCGGAGACACCAGACAAGGCGAAGGAGCATGTGGATGATTTTGAGGAGATTGGTGCTGAGGACGAGGATGATGATGACGAGGATTGGGTAGATCCGTCGCTACCCACGCCTCTGGCGCTGTCCGTACAGCGCCCGTATGCGCCCCCTCTTGAGAAAGCGATATCGACGAGCTCCACAAGCAGCAATGGAAGTGCGGGAAAGGGAAAGAGCAAGAAGACGTCTGGGAGGAAGTCGAAGAAGACAGCGGTACCGCTAATGAAGGCACCGGTTAAGGCCGATGTGCATTTCCCGTTCCCGCGGTCGCTAGAGGAGAGCGCGCATGATGGAGGGCATGGGTCCGAAGCAGAACCATATGAGAGGCGGATGAACAATGCACGTGCGAGAGACGGGGGACGCACCGAGAGCGGGGGCGTCAAAGCTATATTGACGGAGGATATGAGATAACCCAGGGTTCGTTGGTTGTAGCCTGTATTGGTGTTGGGTACGTTTTTTTTATTAGTGCCCGGGCATTTCATTTCGACTTGCGGCCTGTGCTGTGATGGACCCCTTGGGGCCTGTAACTATGTATGTACTTTTGCCTGGTTGTTCGTATAGATACCCGTCACGTTAGGCATTGGCTCGATGTGTTATCCAACTCCCCCTCCTGTATTAGGCTTCCCGATGTTCATCCACAACTTTCCATCTAGAAGCCCAGAGATTCAATCCGGCTGGAGGCACCTCGCTGGGGTCTCCTCAGAGTTTTCTAGCTCTCTATAACTTAATACAATGCGTCTCGTTTGTTGAAAGCACGAGGGACTCGCCATAAGTAAAAGCAGGCCGTTTGCAATTTAACCTTCTCTTTATAATATGAGCCCTATATTTCCCAGGGGACCCCGCATCCATTACTAGGCGTTGTGGCAATCCGAGTCAAACAAGTCACCGTGCACGTGACGGACACACCAAACATTTGAACATCACTGGCTTCCCGAACAAGATCTCGAGGACGATGATCACGACCAACAACTCCCACAATATTTCGGGGCATGACTCGGATGTGTCGGCTAGCTCATGGCTATTGGGCGTCCCATAAATTGATATCCATTTTCCCTCTTCTCCCTATGTTCAATGCCATGTCATCAGAACGAGGCCAAGAATACGTATGTCGAGAAGAGGAGACGCTGCAACTTCGACACGATTGTGGTTCTCTCACTTAAGACTGCGAGGAATTGTGCAGGTGTAAGGATCTTGTACATCACCAATTGCATTCAGTATTGTATTGAAACCATTTGATTCGCTCGTTCGGCGCATCATCAATGTTTACGTTTTAACTCAGGCTACGGCTGGTGAGTAACGCTTCTCTGCATAGTTGCCTCAAAATACTGTTCATCCAACGCCATGGTCTATCATTACTCCTCATCTGCAACGGTCCCACTTTGCTCGTCACACTCTACCTGCCGATTTATCAATTTTCTATTTATCTATGACTCAAGAGGCCCAACTGACCTGGGGTAGAATGCAGTGACCCCAGGAAGCTCAGCTCTTGTCCTAATACTCACATCATCCATCTCTGTGATTTACTGGCCACGTTTGCCCAAGAAATCTAGATGCCCTCCAACCAAGGTGGCCAGTCATGACGCCTCCATGGTTGGACGCGCCAATATATTTTAGTTTGGTGATCGACACATGTCAACTCCATTGGCACTCTTTAGTCGCTATGCAACGGCCCTGGAAAACCATCTATCAAGGCTCACACTTGAATGTGTGCTGCATACCGACAGAGACATACTTATAGTTAACTTACATCTTGAGATACCATCTCTGCCAGCACCTTCATCCTGCATACATCTCGTAGTATTGCCATGACGATGATCATTCCGGATAACATTATAACCTATCTTGAATTTCTAAACCTGCTGTGAGCAGGATGCAGAATGGAGCAAGTAGCACAATGCCACGAATTACATCCGAGGTACTGCTACTAACCTGAGATACTGTTTGGCGACATAACGTTTCAGATCGCAGCAATGCCAATGGTCGCAGCAGACACCAGCCTTTACAGTTTGTCTTCCAAAGAAGCTGCGTTTTTCAAGGCGCAAATTGGCATCGACGACGACGAAGACTTGAAGAGGCATATCCTGGAGGTGCAGGCGAAAGCATACGAGGCAAGTCATTCCTAGTGGACTTCATAATAACTCTAACAACCATCTGGATGCTGTTGCTGACAGGTTGCAACATATCGTTGTATTGATAATTTTAACTTCCTTCGGTATGTTTTCAGTAAATCTATTCACCGAACAGAAAACGAACATTCCTCAGGTTAAATCTATCAGATTTTTCTGTGTATGAACACATCCTCGAGCTTGGTCGCGAGCGCCCCGATGCCTTATTACTCGACATTGGTTGTTGCTGTACGTCGGATGATGATGTACTGCCTTGAATATCTTCAAGTTGACTCCATTTTAGTTGGTGTTGACGCCAGAAAGGCTGCGGCGGACGGGTTTCCTGCCAAAAACATCATTGCGTCGGATCTTCGCAATGGTAATACACTTTTTGTGAATGATTGTTCTTACTCACGATCAGCTCGTGCAGAGTTTCTGCAACTAAGCCACGAACTTTTCAAAACGACACCAGCTTCTTACCCCGGATGCCTCCTTCCTGGAGATGTTTTGATCCGGCATTTCTCTCCATAACTGCGCCGTCGGACGACGTCTCTCCGGCGCCATCTATTGATTTGACCTCGTTGAAATCCCTCAACGCCCTTCACGGTCGCATTAGCGTAATAAACGCCAGTAAATTCTTCCACCTCTTCAACGAGGAAAAACAGTTGCACGTTGCTAAGGCTCTTGCGGGTCTGTTATCTGCGCAGCCAGGTTCCGTTATTTGCGGGTATCAGGTCGGGACTCTCGAACAAGGCATGGTAAATACCATAATCAGGGGCTCCAAGCATCAGTTGTTCACTCATTCTCCCAAAACTTGGTCATCTTTGTGGGATGGAGAGGTGTTCGAGAAGGGCAGTGTCAAGGTAGAAACAGAGTTGGTAGAAGTTCCGCTTCAAGTGGAGCAATTCTTCATGATGAAGTGGTCAGTAATGAGATTGTAGACGCAATCATCAGTCGATTTTGGGACGTGCATGTATAAAAATGCTAGAGGAGGTTGTCGATAATCTGATGATAGCCGAGTAAGGTTCATCTAATTGCCGATGACAAGGGAACCAACAAATCCTAATACCTGCATCGCCCCTCATATTTCAATTCCCATGTAGTGAATGTATCGGATAATCCTGCTGTTTCATGTGCATGGCCTAGTGTAGTTCAAGACCTTGAGACCGCGAACAAACTAGGAAGTCACGGTAGTGCCAGTACCAAACACCTTACCACTCGATTTGCCAATATATTCTGGCTGTTCATCCCTGGAGGAATCCATGACATTTGAGATTATGGACAATAACGGCAAGGGCCATCGTCCTCAGCATGAGGCTGTACTTGTGACACAAATCTCGCAAAACACGATGAAGAACAAACAAACCTCACCAGCAGTAGCGGCCCTATCGGAAAGACGCCGAACATGATGTAGTTGGACTCAAAAGTCAGAGCATCTTCGAACCCTCTATCCTCGATGAACTTCCAGTACGGACAATCTCGGGCCTCTCTGGTAAGGCCTAGAATTTGTTATACAAAGGCATCCATAGGACTGGTCGATCATTGTATTTATCTATCACGTTAGTATCTTCTTTGCTAAACTGATGATCTCTTCGGAAGCTGCACACGAAATTGAATATGCAAGCTAGTCTGTTTGTATGATGACACTGGGGAAATGAAAACATGAGTGCTGTACATGTACCTTACAAGGAAGGCCTTGGAAATGATGCAGTTGTCGTCCTTCCACCGTATCTCCTGAGTTAGTACAGCTAGCAGAATGAGCTCTGTGGAATATATAGTGCGCCCTTCCTCAACGATGCTCGCCAGATCGATTGGTCTGCTGGACGAGAGATAACGTGACGGTTTTTGTTTGCCTTGAGTATTCGAACCGTCGGCTTGGACGTCTGAACCTGATTATGCGTGCGGTGTCAGTGATGCGATATATTGAACGCAAGTGTCAATACAACGTACCTGACCACCAGCGGATGTTATGACAGCTTTGAGTAACTTCAAGTCAATCTCGACTTTAGGGGTCACATAAAATGTCATCCCTTTCAGTAAGCCCTCCCCTCCGTCCTCACGTTTAGCGCGCTCAAGAGAAGCGGAGAGCTTAAAATTCCATTTCCGTTCCGATTCGGGGTCAGATATCAGAAAGTCCGTTTCCACTATAGTTGTTAATCAGAAATCATCGATTTTCAAGATCAGTTAACTCACGCAAAAGTTTGCCACTTCGCACG
>JABBWB010000391.1:0-36509 GCA_016628085.1 Suillus occidentalis
GAAAGCCATGTCGAAAACTTCCATCGCATCCCAGAGCCGATCGTTACCACAGAGGGCAATGCCTTTTGTTATATAACAAATAACGGGTGGGCCGAATGGTAATGGACTGTGCAATAACTCGGTCGATCGTCAACAACATCATGATGAGGCAGAGCGTCTGACCTTCACTGCGTCTTCGAGCGCCTTGTCCGCAATCGGAGTTTTCGCACCCTTACAACTGAGCGATTGTCATACAATTCGTAATTGTTGCCATCTGGTATTGATTGCTTTGGTCAATCCCTCTTCAGCATATGTGGGTCCCAAGCAATGGATGCATTAAGGACCGTCGTGTTCGTGGCGAGGATCTGTACGAAGTTTTGTGAGAAGTAGACACGTCGAAAGTAAACAACTCACGTCGGAAAATGGGTGTTGATCGTCACTGTCAGAGGACTGATCACTTGTCAGTGTACTATCGATTTCGCCAATGGGCTCGTTGTCGTCGTGACTGCATAACTGTGTCGCACGCAGGATATTGTGGATGAATGGTAAGGCGGAACAATGAACGGAAGGAGCATACCTGCGTGTTGCTGCGAGAAAGAAGTCGATGTGCTTCTTCGACCGCCCTAATCCTTTCCTGCGCTTTGTGTTGCTCGAGTATGGTCTTAACAGACCAGAACCGAACTTTCGCACTATAGTCTCCACTTACGAGCAGCACTCCATTGTGGGAAATTGCAACACAGTAAACCCGCACAGTGGTGTGTTTGAGTGCCTGGCCCAACTGCCGGCGTGACTTTGTGTTCCACAGCCGTACAGTGTTATTAGCTGAGGCAGTAGCAATGAAGGTGCCATCAGTAGAGATAGCGAGCGAGTAGATGGTATCAGTGTGACCGATACAAGGTTGATCGATCCGGGATCCGTCCGACGAATTTCAGAAGTTGACAGTTGCGTCGTTCGATGCGGAAACAAGTTGCTGACCGTCGGGCGACCACACAACACTTCGAACACCATCTTGGTGAGCGATCTGGAGCAAAAGTTGGGCGTTATCGGTGCTCCAAACCTTGATGGTACGGTCTAACGATCCAGATGCCAATTTAGATCCATCTGGGCTGAATGTGACACTGTACACATCATAACTATGACCACTGAGTGTTGATAGGATGGCGCCGGTCTCTGCGTCCCAAATGACAACTGTGAAATCATTTGACCCGCTGGCGAGTCTCTTGCCATTGGGGGAGAAACAAACTGACCGCACACGGCCTGTATGCTTCACCAGTGGACTGAAAACCTTCTGCTTGGTCTTGACGTCCCAGATGATAATGGTTTGGTCATCTCCACCACTCGCAATTCGCTTGTCATCTGGGGATATGGCGATGGATCGCACACAGTTCCCATGTCCTTCAAATGGCCCTCCTATCAATGTCCCTTTATCCACATCCCAAATTCGCAGAGTGTGGTCCCTCGAACCAGTGACAACCCGACGACCATCTTTGAAGAACGCGGATGCCCACACTGCGCCTGTATGCCCTCGCATGATGTATGTTGGCGTGGGTTGCCCTAGTACTGTTTGCCCACTCAAAGCATTTCTTGCCGCTGTATCAGAGCCGGGCACTTCTGACATGGAAACGCGTTTACCTAGACGCATCCATTTTTGAAGGTTTGAAGTTGGGTAACCATGAGCGTACCGTACTGTATGGGATGTAGAAACGTCCAAGGTGTAGGGCCTCGTGTTCAGTGACAAGTACAAGTGTAAGGGTTGTTCTCAGCTGCCCTGTCACTGCCGTGACCAAGTTCGTAGTAGAAATCCGGTGTTTGTACAAATACCTGGCAAGGTTTAAATTACGGCATGGACAGTTCATCTATTGAACGTTGAAGTTTGCCAGTGCATGTATTCCTCGATCGATATGCTATTTCATCATCTGCACCAGCTGGTGATACCATGAGATCAACTCTTCGTCGAAGAAACATAGAACTTGAAGCAGGCTGCTCCAATGTGAATGTTCAAGTTAGTGACCGCGGTGACGAATGATGCATTGATTAGCAATTTCCTTTGAGCCCTACCTCACGTCCTGACAACTGTAATCTAGTACAAGGTATTTTTAAAATCCCTGGATGCAGACCAGTGCCTGCAATAGTTAACGTTGAAATATACTTGTATAATCTATTACAATATCCAGAACAAATACAACATACGCTGTGGATGCTTCACATCCTTCACTGATACCTTGTCCCGAAAATCCCCTCTTCGTATGATTTAATTTCTGAATGTCATAATGATCAAACTGGAATCAGGAGAAGATAGAACGACTTACGCAATGCGAGATGCTTGGAGTGGAACCTACAAAGTGCCAAGTTCCCCATCATGCACCATATGCCATTGAGTTCTGCGTCCTTGCTGCGCCCACCGACTTCGCGCCAGACGCTGTTCAACTCTCCTTCTTTGTCAAGGCCCCAGATAGGATACATTTTGTCGTGCAGAGACTCCGGAAGCAGAGCACGATAAGCATGGCGTGCATCAGCGTAGCTAATAATGTGAACCTCAATGTCTATTGGACAGTAAGAAAAACGTACCCAGTAGCAAAGACGACCACGTCTGCATCGAGAGTAGAACCATCTTCGAAAAGTAAACCTGTTTGCGTGAAGCGCGAGATTGGCCCATCGCTCTTGAGTTTGATCTTCCCGTCGATGATCATCTGTGAAGCTCCGACGTCTTGATATGACGGACGCTGTCAGCGCAGACACGCTCTAATCCGCAAATGGACCAACCAAGATAATATCCCCCTCCTTTATTCCATGCCATAAGCAGAAAGCCAGAGTCGTCATCGCCCAGAGTTGTCTTGAAGCCTCGTTTGCGTAGGCCGTCAAGAAGCTCCCTAAATCCTTCCTCTATCAAACTATTGGGACATAATAATAGCTACGCACTTATCCGCATCAGCAATGTCCTTCGTGACACGTTTATGCACTAATTTTAGCAACGCATTCGGATAAGACGCGTTCACGCGATCCGCAACATCAGTAGGAGGGCCGCCCTCCCAGAAAATCGCTGGATGTGTTCATAATGACAAAATTGCAATGAATAAATGACTCACCCATTAACCTCGGCATGCCTTCCTTTGTGGACATGATGTAACTCGGGCTGCGTTGAACCATGGTCACATCTGCGCGAATTCTACTTGAATACCGGCAATGTGCTTTGAAAAATCACTTACCAACACCGTTTTCAACGTAGTCAGCACATATGTCGTGCGCTATACTATAGTGAGCAGAGAGGAAACAATATTAGTGGTTGCAACTCTACCAGAAGTGCAAGCCCCAACCACGACAACCTTTTTCCCTGCGTGATCACTTGCAAGATTATGTTTGCTGGAATGCAATATCTGCCCCTTGAAGTCGTCCTATGCAGTTATTCGACATAAGCAGAGGATCCTACATTCATGGATCGGACGAACCTGCCCTGGGATATCTGGAATTCGGCCCATACCACTGCCAAAGCCCAAGGCAAATACGACATGGTTCACCTCAAAAATACGCTCCTTTTTGTCAGCACGCTGAACTGTAACAGTCCATTTCTTTCCCTTCGTACCCGGAACGACGGACATGACTGTAGCGCTGGTCCAAACATCGAGCTCCATACTGTGTGCATATGATTCCAGCCAATCTGCGAGTTTCAATGCAGGCGTATAGACAGGCCACGAGACAGGAAACCTGATTAGTTTTTGGTCAGATAGTCATGGACGAGCTGAGGTGCGAGACTCACGGAAGGTATGGCATATGGTCATACCCTATTCAGAAGGAGATCATTGAGCAAGAAGCAAACATAATATTGTGAAAGAGCGATAGGCTTACAAACGGGATCGTGGAGACACAACGCTGCATAACGCTTCCGCCAATTATCACCAATTCTCTCGTTCTTTTCCACTACTAGAGTCTTCATGCCAAGCATCTTAAGCCGCGCTGCAACGTCGAGCCCACTCTGCCCACCTCCTATTACTACGACGCTGGGCTCCTCGTCGATACATTCAATCTCACGTGCACGCTTCGCAGCCCACTTTCCGTGGTTTGGCTGGTGGTCTCGTCTGGGCCCATTCTGTTCTGGAAACCCTTTGAGGTTTTCCAAGTTCGTGAAGACGGTGTGGGCCTTCCATGAGCCATCCGCAAGTGGTACAAGCCGGAATACCCCAGATGCAATGCCAACTGTAGTTTCAAAGTCAAAAAACGCCTGAATCCACGCGATATCAGGGTATGGTCTCTGAAGTTCTACAAGATCTTCTCTGAGTTTGAAAGAAGACAAGGTAAAGAGTGGGAGTTGGTCTGTGAGGAATGATTTGACAGAAGGGGTGCTTTGGAAGGTGTGGAAGTCCCATGTTAAGGCGAGCATATCGCGCCAGAAGACATCATCGACAAGGAGGTCTATGACTGCTGATGCATTCTTTGACTGCATCGCTTCTGTGAACGCTGAAAACCATTGATCCGCTACCGCTTGAACATTGAGATCGGGAGAAACTGAGCTTCTCAGGTTATCGAGAGTAGGGAGGGCCAATTGGTTCGCCATGATGCGCAGATTGAACAGAAGAGACGATAATCACCGCTATAAATGCATTTTGCCAGGACGGAGTTCCATCACTATCACGGTTCGGCTGAGAGCCGCACGTACTTGGTGGTCAGATGCTCATATCCGTTGATTGATAGGTGATGGCCATCATGGATGAGATCGAAACTTCTGATGAGCTCAAGTGACCTGCCAGCTGGCTGTTTCGATAACGATATGTAACTTAAAGCGTTGCATAATGCATGCCAAAGATAACTCTTTTGGGGGGCATTTCGAGCTACAATTAAAAGATTACCCACAAAATGACACTTAACTGACCTAGTACTATGTGTTGATTACTTACCGCATTCGAAGTCGCAGCAGTTCTGGTGGCGCAGTATTTTCACCAAATTTTCACGAAGTCCAAGATGCAAGTCACGCTACTGCTGCCGTGAGCTCAGTCAGATTTCTCTCAGACTGCCACAACTTACATTTCTAAGCATTGCAGAGATTTGTGCCCTCTCGATTGTACACCCCTCGGACGTCAATGAATTCCTTGAACCTCGCTGCTCTACCAAACGATCTTGTATTGGAGGTGGCATCATGCCTATCCTCTAGAACGGATATTCTCAATCTGGCACTCTCAGTAAGTATTTCGAACTCAATCTTGACTTGATCTTTTTTGAGTCCATCGCACAAAGAGCAAACACCTGTTCACTAGCACATACCCTGTATTGTATGCCCATGTACATCTCGGGACTGCGGAACAATGCCAACAAACTCTGTCGATGCTCCATTCTCGCCCGAACATCGCACGTCATATCCAGAAACTCTACATTCGATTTTCCTCCTCCTCCGATTATATGCTCGATATCAATGGAATTGCGATCTCAGCGCTGCTGAGGGGACTTGCGCCGAAACTGGACGTACTTCATACTTTCATCTGGGATGCAGATGAGATCCCGCAATGCGATGATATGTGGTTCGCCCTGCGAATGTCGTATGTCTGATCAGTGATTTATCTCTCACCGATTAATCTTGTCACAGGTGCCCACGGCTGCGCACACTCGGCACGTGTTACGGATCTGTGATACCCAGCCAACGAAGTCATGTATGTCCATGACAAAATTGTGTACTATTCATTCATTTTCTCCAGCTACTGGAATTCAAAAACCTTCGCGGGTTCTCGTTGACCCTGAAATATGGATACTACACCCATCATTCAGATGACTTTCAAGGTTTGTGCTGTTGTTGACATGTGATTTTCAAGTGCTTTGACGCGTTGCAGACGCCCTTCCTTTTGATAATCGTCTTTGGGATATGCTGATCCGGCGTTCACCGGACCTCGAGGAGCTGCATGTCTTAGGTGGACCGTTGATTCTAGATGGAACAGTGCATCCGCTCTGCACCGCACGCTGGCCTCTCCTACATTCTCTATCTCTAGGGGACCTCATGTTAGATTGGTCTTCAGGACCAGGACCCATGTCCTCCAAGCGCCCCTTCGTAGCCTTTTTGGAAGCCCATCAGCGTCTGCGTTTCTTTCGTACATCCCGCACTGCACTGAGTCCTCATATTATCACTTCACTCGATCCATCCGCATTGTCACATCTTACTCATTTTGCTGGTTCGTTGGAACACCTTCAAGCCCTGGCCCCCTCCCATCCACAGATCACGCATTTAGCAATCGAGGAGCCGCTAATCATCCGTGATCTCGCACCCCTTTCAATTGCAGGGGTATTGCAGAGCCTGCACTGCCTCACTGAACTCCGCATTGCCTTTGTTTTCCATTCGTCATACGAAAGTGGAAACTTGATTAAAAACCTTGTGAGCACTTGCCCTGGACTGACCACGTTGGAGATAACGTGCGCGAGAAGACCATCCTTCAAAGTTGTATGTTCTTCTTGTTTTCCACCTGTATATCAAGGTCTTTGATATCCCTCAGGACACACTGGCCAGATCCGTCAGCTGCCTCCCTCGGCTACGTCACCTACGGTTGACGCTAGTTCCGGTAGCCACAGGTGATTCATTACGAGTTTGCGCATCCCATGTCGTACAAGCGATCCCGCGTTTGCACTCATTTGCACTGACGTTCATTTCCTCCTCGCTTCCTTTATCCCTTACCCCCGTCGAATTTGGCTTGTATGAGCAGAGTGGGAACTACGTTATTCGTACCGATGAACACGGGCTTCCTCATTCTCTGAGCTGCACCGAGCGAAGGCCCGCGCTACGCCTCCCCTTCACACTTCCAAGCATTCCCATCCCACTAGCAGTGCCGCTACTGACTTTCTCTCCCTTCGCATCTCCCTCTCCGCCAAGGGAGAGGAAAATGAGAATCCAACAATTTTTGTTGGACCTCCGTCCAGGCACTTCCAACTATGGTGGGTTAGGTCTTATTTTAGAACGCAGTACGGCAGGGGATGAGGCGAGGGTGCTTGCTGTTCTTGTAGCCCTGAGCGGGCTTGCGTTATGGGGTTTCTTTGCATAGATTTAGATTTTACTACATTTATTCTTCAATTATATACTACGCGTAGCCCCCCACCCACCCACATGTTCATGAATTCAATGCATGAGCATTCAAAGGAATGTACGATCAAGTCACGCTCCCGTCAAATCTTACTGTAAGCAAGAAGTAAACAAACCAAGACAACGTCATATTTGTTCTTATTTGCTCTCATAGGTCCGTGCAATACTTTATTGAAGCCTCGACTCGCGATCGGATCGTTGCTCGATCACAAATTAAAGGCAGCAAGGTCCACGCTCGTCTGCGTCATCGTCCACGGCATATGTGATAGTATGGATAATGTTATCGCCATTGGTGTTGGGCTCGCTCTACGCGCTGTCATCGACAGATTGACTGATAGTGATTATAGGCTCACTGGTGCGTCTTGTTACAAGTTGATTCTTTGGCCCGTCTAACTATTATTTAAGGTACACTTGTCGGGCTTTGGGAAGGTTTTGTGCTCTCACATTTCCTCCATAAAAATCGGCGAAATCCCAATGATACATATCTTGCCCTTGCTACTCGGTTTGTGATCGACTTTTTGCTCACGAGCTCGCCAGTCCGTTTGGTCCTCACTGGCGCATGGACACTCGTCGGGCTCCTCCTTGCTGACCTAGCACCCAGCGTATGGCGAGAGACAGGGCTGAGGCATGTATACAGGGCGCTAAGGAAAGATGCAAAAGCTATGAGGAGATCCATGCCACGATGGAGGATCGAGAATGATATACGGGTCCCGAATATATCTATTGCAACTCCTTTACCGGGTTTGTTGTCTCGTCCACCATCATCCACCATTGTGTCGAGTACGCGCGCTGCCCCGCCAGCTTCCCCAGCCCCAATCCTGCAGAGACGCTCAACATCGGGCTCGCTCTCCGACCAAGTAACCCCTTCTATGACGAATACTCTTACGCGTGAAGTTCTTCTAGGACCCTCCCCAGCCTTCATTCATATCGATGTCGACCCTGACGTTCCTCCTTCCTTCAACCCAGATTCCTCCTCTCACCGCCCGTCCCTTCTCTCTAACGGTTCTGATTCTGATCCTTCATTGCGCGACCCTATACCGATCCAAGATGGCGACCTGGCACATACCGCTATGCCATCCCACACGCAAGAGCAGGAGCAGGGAGACCTCAGCGTGCTCAACATCACTCCATCTGTAGCCGCGCTCGAAATAACAGCCACATCCGAAATCGTCTCCCCTACCCCACGCGCGCGCATAGGAGCACTCCCTCACATATCTGACTCTGAGATTAATCTCTCTATCCATGCGCCGCCGGTTCCACCACCAGAATTACGTCCTGCTTCCCGTGTGAGGAGCCTAATATCCACCTTTGGCGGGGGCATATTGAGCCAAAATGCCCGCACGGGCGTCGGGGAAGTTGGTTTGGACCGAGGTCCTGATCTCGGGAATGTACGCGCGCCATCCCATCAACGGGCAAGCTCGGCGGGGATGTCGGGACAGGCGGCTGCCTCTGGTAATCAATCGAATTCGACAAGACAACAGACCGGCAGCATTTGGAAAAATTCGATGCTTCGTCACCCTGAACAGACTATCCTGTCCGATGGTGCTGCTGGAGTTGGTGGGTTTGCCATACGGACAGGCGGGGAGATGCCTCAGCACTCCGGTACGCCTCAAGCACACTCCGGAAGTGACGGTGTGCACACGAGCTCAGCGCTTGGGTTGACTACGCCCCTCCCCCCATCCAATACGTCCGCTGCTCTCCAAAACCCAGCGCCAGCTTCAGCACCCCAGACCAAACCACCAACGCCAGCGCCCCTGGCCAGACAGACGACTCCAAATTTGCAGCCAAACTTGACATCCAGCAATGCCGCAGAGCCCCGTTCAACCACACCCGCACCTGCACTTCCATCCAAGACCCCCACACCTGCACCTGCACTTCCATCCAGGGCCCCCACACCTGCACCTGCGCTTCCATCAAAGTCCCCCACACCTGCACCTCTCTCCAGGACTCACACACCGATACCACCATCCAAGATACCTACCCCCAAACCATCCAAATCGAGGTGTACAAGCCCAGATCTTACATCCACTTCCGTCCGCAACCTTACTGATTATGACCCCGCGAACCCAATTCGTCCCATGCCAGGCCTCAAATCTCCACCTACCGAACCAGACTCAATCTTCCCAGGTGCAGGGGCGAGATCTCAGGCCGCGGGGCAGTTTGATCCTTTAGATACCGGCGGTGCCGATACTTATGACGATCCGCCACCGCCATTTAAAGAATTCGAGTCGCCTGTGCATCCGCGTGGGGCGAATTTTGGTGCATGCGTTGACGATGGGAAGGGGGCAGGTGAACAGGTCGCGGAAGGTTTCAAAAGTGAGGGCGCCAAGGGCAGTGCGGAAGCAGAAGAGCTTGTGGATGTCGCTATAGGAGGGGAAGGAACGATTACAAACAAAAATATCGGAGATGTGGATGACGTGAGTGGACACGACTCCGGTGAGGGTAGCAAAGGAACAAATGGGACTTCTCAAGACGCTGGGGATCATGCCCGAGGTGCGATGAGCCCAATCCAAGAAGAGGGTGCTCAAGACAGAGGGAAGGATAGTCAAGAGCAAGAAAAGAGTGAACAAGCGAGGGAGGGTAATCAAGGAGCGGTCGATGAAAGCCAAGCCACATGCGGAGATGCCAACCTTGCAAGTGGTGATACTCAAGTCGCGGGCGATGATAACCAAGGTACAGGTATGTATGCTCATCTATAGTGATTTGAACCATGCCAAAACTTCCCCTCCAGATTCTGCCCCCAAACCAGAACCAACGGTCCTCACTCCCACCCAAAAAGAGGCTGAAACCCACCGCCATGCCTTCCTACTTAAAGAAGTAACCCGACTCGAGGAGTCACGCACACGGAAGAAACTGGACTCTCCTGATGACCAGGGTCCTTCCAAGATTCAGGACCGTCTGAGTGCTGTGAAAGCAAGAATGACAAAGATTAATTTCGTTGGTGCGTTCATGTTCCATAGATCTTACATTGTCTTACCTCTACTCATGTTCTTCACGAACAAAGACCCACCCAAACGCCCGCCACCTGCTTTCGAAGTTCCCTCTTCCGGAAAAAGTCTTCCGGAACTCACCATTGCGCTGACGGAGGCGATCGTCGATTTGCTTCTTGAGCGACAGGATGCAGGACCGATCAAAGTTATAGTGCCTTATACGAAGGCCAAGAAGGGATCTGTAGAAAAGTTATTGAAGGAATTTAATGCGAGGTGAGTTTATTTGGCTTTAATTCTTCACATGTATGACTGTTCTTGTGATGCTGACGCAGACGGTGCAGTAACGAATTTTCGAGTCAATCTGAGGCTGGCCAACTTTCGACTGTGATAACAGTGTAGTGAAGACTGTACGAGATACGATACCCCCGACCAGGATACCCTACCTCCTTGCTGTTCTTGATGTGCTCCCGACGAGAGTGATGGCAACATCGGTAAATATTATCATATCTGTTGTATCATACGTGTAACGTGACTCTTAATCTAAGTTATGATGAAATACCGTGGGATGATATTCGATTTCGGTGCATTGGAACTTGTGGAAACAAATACGTGATCTATTGAGCAATCCCAAAATCTGTAAGCTTGCCATATGCATTTCGACTTCAACTCCCGTCTTCCAGTACTCCAGCTTGAACGAATTTCCTTCATACTTTGATTCGAATATATTTGATTGACCAGATGATATCACACAAGTTTTTCAGATTTCGACGCACTGATTCGTGGAGCGGGTGCGTGCATATACCAATCGACAAATATTCAATATTCAATATTCAATACTCGACTGTGATGGAGAATCCTATACATGTCGGCGCGAGGCTTGAAAGAACCCATAGGAATTCGGATTTAGAGCATCCTCTACAGCTACGAATAGTCTCATCTAGCTATAAGTTCTAGTTCTCATTCTACGTCAGTATTGGTGTAGGTGTGTAGGGTGCTTGGAGTTGTATTTAGAACGAAACCGAGAAAAAATAATTATACGAGGTTATCGGTAATCCTAACAGAGGTCTGGCTGTCAGGCAAAGCCGCCCACACGTTGTATATGCCCGCATATGCAACAAGAGCATGGAGCCCCTTGCTTATGATCAAACGATACTATATCTTGGATGACATAGTATAGCTGTGTGTAGTGTTTCAGGACTAGATTCGGGAGGCTCGCACAAAACTGACCTCAAACATTAGTGGAAGGGAAAGCCTATCGGCGTCAGAGTGCCAGACCTCTTACGTCTACCTCTTCATGTTCCGCTCCCAGCCAAAGCTCCCCAGAGCGGCGAGAGGACGCTAGACCTCCTAGGTCTACTTCTTCGTGTTCCAACCCCTCCCAAAGCTCCCCAGAGCGGCGAGAGGGTACTGCAGGAATGGCAACACCGATGATAGAGGATGCGAGAGCAAGAGCAACCGTGAAGTGAGACAATGTCAACATATTACTAGTGAGGTTGAATCAAATAGATGTGTTGATGATGTTGGGACACACTGAAACTATGAGAATCGGAATGCATGGAGTCCTTTTTATACGGCATATTACTGCCCTCGAACATGCACTGTGTGAGGCTGTATTGGTATGAGGTACGAACAATGATGGGTCAATGCGACAGTAGAAGAGTACGAACTAGGTTCATCAAGCAGTGATCACTCCTTGGCGACGCTGCGAACTGTATCACTCGAATTCGAGGAACGCTCGGTGTTGAGGAGCGTCAGCGTCCCCTATATTCCAAACTGTCTCCATTCCTAGGGATCAATAAGCCGTAAAGGCGGAGAGGTTTTACCAAGTGCAGAACTATGTTCATTTCCAGACACAGCAGCTTTAGGTGTCGCAAAGAGAGGTACCGGCTCACGTCCGAGTACGGTTCATGATAACCCACCGCTGCGCGCAAGGGTTTAGATATACTGAGCATCCTGTGTTTAGTTGATTATGAACGCGCTACTGGTGTGATGATGCCTGAGAGTTGGTGGTAGCCATTGTAACGACCAAGAGCGGAAAAATCAGAAGGGAAACCACAGACTCACATGCCTCTCATTCGAGACTGCAACAAAATTCTCCCATATGCGCGCAGCCCGTCCATGGAGCCATCTTCAGTATCAGTGGTCAAGAGGAACAACCGGCTCTCTTTGTTCTGGTCTGCCTAGGGGAAACCAACAGTTGACCCTCTCGTTGTAGGTAATTGGTTATGGGATCGATGTTGAGCAAGATGGCGAGTCGTCAGCTAGACTGTCACCGCTACCTTGGTGCAAAAATAGTATTTTGCAATGGGGCGTCAGCATCCAAGAGACTATTTTTTCACCAAGGTAGCAGTCTCCGGTTGTCATCCAAGAAGTTGCAACTGCCCATTCGGAATTCGTACTACATGTCATGTCCGACCATCGCATCGTTTCTGCCCCGCAGCCTGCCGGGATTGTGGAGTTTTCGTTGTCGTCAGGGCATGACCTTGGCATGACCACAACAGATATCGGAAACACCCATATGGCCTTATGTGCGGTGTGCACTATGTTCCGTGGCTGGCGGCCAGCAAGAAAGAAAGAAAGACCGCGTAAGTCACACATTCCAAAACGTGGCGCATTGGGGTTCAACTGGGCTCACCATTTATGCCTTCCGAGTGAAATACTGTTCCTGCCTTACTACTTGTCCTCTCTCAAGCCAAATCGCGGTGCTTTATTTCGAGCATTAAGTTCGATGGCAAACTTCGATAGGGTCATCTTTGGAACCTTGTCCGAAGTGACAAGGAACACTAAAACGAGTCGAACGAGATAACAGGACGAAACTTTGGGGTTGATTGAATATCGTACTAATACGTAGATGATGGTAGGTCCGAGACCCGAGTCTGATTTCAGTAGTACAAGGATCGAGGAATATAAGGAGATGAGTCATGTGAAATACGATAGTGTAAGCGTATGATAAGCGGTTAGCTTACAAGTTACAACCTTCTCAAAAAAGGGCCAAAAGCTGCCCGGGTGACCCCGTGTTATGTAAGGTTCACGCTCCGAGTGAGCCCTCTCCCAAGCCTCTCCCGGAGCTTTTGGTCAAAGACAGTGATTGTACATCTGAGACTTGAATCGAACGACTCCATGGGTCATTACATACTCTCGGGATAAATAAGCTCCGTCCGCAAGCCTAGACAGTCGGTAAACAGCAATTGTTTTTTTTTGGACGAGCGATGTGTATTTGTAGCAGCTGACAAGGTCTAGTTCTACATCTATGCGCTATAGCGGTGTTCAGGGAACACCGGTCCGAGGGAAAATGCACTTACGCACTCCAACCATGTGGTGGGTGTGTGGGACTCTATGACTACCTGGGGGCCTCGTTCGTAGAGGGCCTGGATGGTATTATACCCACTAAAACCTCGAGGGCGATGGCCCAATTTTTATTATATGGGGTGTTAGTAGTAATTATATTTGACCAGGTTTTTGTTACTAGGTTTTTGAATTTTTCTGTGCGTTTGATCCTCTTAGCTGTTATTCTGTCGATTTGTAATCTTTTATTTAGTGTTGTGTACCAGCATTTGGTGATGGATTCTTCTGAGTGTTGTGTTCCGTTGATCGTCCTGTCGCATCTTAGGACCCAGATCAAGTGGGAAGATTCAGAGATTAGTATTCGGAGGAGTCTTTCTTCTCCTTGTTTGTGGTCAAGGTGATGTTGTTCAAGTTGATCTTGGTTTTCATTGTTTGATCTATTTAGCGGGGTGGTTGATATACTCCCACATCCTAGAATTGTTCCTATACGGATTTGTGGCCAATCGCCGTATTTTTCGGGCCAGATGTTCTCAGCCAGGGTCCAAATTTTGGTGCGTGCATTACTTGTACATTCTAGCATTATGTGTTCTAACGTTTCGATGTCGGTCTGACAGTGTGAGCATTGC
Source organism: Suillus occidentalis (assembly GCA_016628085.1). Classification (NCBI taxonomy): domain Eukaryota; kingdom Fungi; phylum Basidiomycota; class Agaricomycetes; order Boletales; family Suillaceae; genus Suillus; species Suillus occidentalis. Next base: position 13,869 of record JABBWB010000391.1, read on the forward strand.
GCTCGTTGTTCATATGTGGGGATGTTCGTCCAGAATTCACCTATCCGGTAAGCATTGTGTATGGCTTTGTATAAGAATTGTCGTATTTTACGCGTGAAGTCTTTGTTCCTACAGCCTTTCCAGATTGCTGCGTCATTTTCTAGGTGTCCGGTTAGATCTTCTATTGCATATCTTGTAAGGTCGAGGTTGCATGTGGTTGCGCATCGTGGGGTCATTTTACTTTTGGTGCGTATGCCTTGGTATGCTATAGATTGCATTGTTTCTAATAGACTAGCGCCTTGTAGGTTGAATTCATTGGGGATTGACAGGTCAATGATATCTGCATCTTGTTTGTTTGCTCCCTTGTTTGCAAGCTGGTCCGCTTGCTCGTTACCGTGGTTGCCATTATGGCCTTTAACCCAGACGAAGGATGTTTGTGCTGACCGCCTTCTTAATTGGTATGTGGTTGCTTTTAAGTAGTCGCTGTTTTCTACGTTGATCCAACCTTTGTTTTCCCATGCTGGTAAGTGTTTTGTTAGACCGTCTATTGCATATCTTGAGTCGGTGACAAAGGTGATTGGGATATAGGGATCTGTTTGTTGGAGGGCTGCGAGGATTGTGGCTACTTCTGCGATTTGGTTTGAGTGTTTCTCTCCGGGTACTTTGATGGTGTGGTTATTGGGATTGTTTTCGGCGACCCATATTCCGCTCCCACATTTTGCGTTCTTTTGCTGTTGTTCAGGCAAGAGCCATTGGTGTATATGGTGATTTTGTCTTGAAGTAGGTTCAGTCCTCTGGTTGGGTTTTGTAGTCTGTGGGCTGGGGTGAGTGATATCTTATCTTGTTCTGTGAAGATTCTGAAACCTTCGGCTATGCTAGATCTTATTGTTGTTGTCGGGTCGAACAGGATTTCACTGACACGTTGTTCGAAGGCTTGGTTATTCTTTTCCTTTCTGCGGTGAGTTAGTGATAGATTATCTTTTTTCGGTTTCGATCTTGTGTTGAATTTTGGGGCTATTTTACTTAGTATTTCATTTGCAGTTCGTGCGCAGGAGTGGGGGTTCTTACAGCCTTTGTTTCTGTCTCATTTGCAGTGTAAGCATTGGCAGTTACTTCAGGGGACGTGATGGGGGTCAGCTCTGATGAGGGTTAGTCTTTTGCTATTCTTGATGAGGTCTTTAATGTTTTTTGCGTTGTGTATTTCTTGTAGGCACTTATTTTTCGTTTTGTGGTATGTTTTTTGTGGTGTGCCTAGGTGTAACCAGGCTGGCAGTTGTTTCTTAATTTGTTTTGACATTTTTACAGGGGTGAAGGCTATATTATGCTTCTTCACTGTATGTAGTATCTTTATGGCTTCATTGGGGAGATGTTTAGTGTTCGGGCCTCTCATTGGCAGGTTTCAGCTTTGTAGGAAGGTGATGTCGTTATTTTGGTTTTTGTCGTATTCTTTCATTTTCATGTTGCTTATTAGTAGGTCTATTACGAAGGCCCAGGCTGGGCGAGATGGGGATATATTTAGGTATGACTTCACCCATGTTATTTCAATTGCTTTGTTACGAGCTTTGATATCTAGGAGATTGATTCCTCCCTCTTCTACTTTGTGGTAGAGTTGCTCGAGGCTTATTGGTGGGGTGCGTACACCATTCCAAATAAAGTTTCGTATTGTTTTGATTAATGTGGATTCTATGTGTTTTGGCATACCTTGTGCTTTCGTCAAAAATTGGGTCATGCCGCCAGCTACCATCTGGATTATCAGGCGTTTTCCGTCAAGGTTAGGGTGTCCTTTATTCCAGTTCTGGAGGGCGTTATTGATCTTGCATAGGATAGGTTCCCATGGGGTTGCATCGTCAGTTTTGTTCCCTATCCAGGCGCCCAAGGACCTTATGTGGTGGCTGTCTTGGGCTATTTTAATAGAGTTTTCTAGAGGTTGGTTGTATTCATTTAATTTTTGGGTGGTGATCACTCTTTCATGGTGGGTCTTTGAGCCTATTGGGATGATCTTGGTTTTCTCCATGTTAAACTTTGCTCCAGAGGCTAGGCACCATGCTGATAGTATTCTTTCTAGGTCATTATACTTGTCTTCTTTACTCAGGAAGATCGTTGTGTCGTCAGCGTAGAGGTTGATGAGGATTCTGTTTGTGACATTTGGTATCTTATATCCTTGTAAGTTTTCTGAGTTCCGTAATGTGCATGCTAATGGCTCTATTGCTAGATCAAAAAGGAGACAGGATAAGGGGTCCCCTTGTCTCACCCCCCTTGTTACTTGGAAAGGTGTGCTCATGACTCCGTTTATCGTTACTCTTGTGTAAGCGTTTTTATATAGGGCTTTGATGGTTTTTGTGAAGACTTGTGGGAGGTTGAATGATTCCAGCGTCTCAAACAGGTAGTTGTGGTTGATTCTGTCGTATGCCTTTTCCTGATCAAGGGCTATTAATGCCCCATCTTCCTCTGTTATGTCGGCATATTCTATCATTACTTTTGCCAGTCTTATTGGGTCGAAGATGGACCTCTTAGGGATAAAGCCGCTTTGATCTGGGTGGACTAAGGTGTGTACCTCGTTGGCTAGTTGTGTTGCTAAGGCTTTTGTTAGGATTTTGTAATCTGTATTTAAGAGCGTGATGGGGCGGTAGTTTTCAATTTCTGTTCTATCCTTTTTTTTTATAGATTGGGCACATCCAGCCAAGGGTGAATTCAGTTTGCTCCTCTACGCCATTCTTTTGGATGTCGTTCATTACTGCCATGAGTGTTTTAATGATGTTGAAGCTGGGTCTTTCTTCAGCTTGGTTGGTCTTGTGTTTCTGATCTAGCTGTTTCCATAGTTCGTATGGGATCCCATCGATACCAGCGGCGCTGTTTGCTTTCGACAAGTATAAGGTGTTATGGATTTGGTGTTCTTCTAGTAGGCCATGTAGAGGTGAGTTAGGGTTCTCGAATTTTTGGTTTTGGGGTATCTCATTTTTAATTCTTTCTTTTGTTCTTTCCCTTATAGTCTCTGCTTCTGGGGATAGGGAGCTTTTCTGTAGGTTTTTGTGATATCGTCTTGCAAGTTCCGCCATCTTGTCTGAGCGGGTCGCGAAGCGATTCGAGTTGGGTATTTTCAATTTATTTATAATATCGTGTGGTTTTTTTATTTTGTTCACTTTCGACCAGTATTTGCTAATCGTCTCACCTTCTGTTGCCCATCTTGCTTGTGAGTGAAGTTGTATGTTTTTGTGTTGTTTCTTCTCAAGATGGTTGATCTCAGATTCTAGCCATGCTTTATGACGTCGTGTGAGTTCATTTGTGTCTATGTCATCACGCTCTGATGTGGCCTTTAGGTCATCCTCGAGTTTCTTTGTCCTTTGTCTTATTTTATATAGGTGCTCCTTCGCTGTTATTTGAGCTTCTTGGCGTATTTGTGTTTTCAGGTCCTCCCAGTAACGTTGTGGGTTGGAGGTTTCGTCTCTGATTTCGTGTTGACTTATTATTTTCTGTTGGGTGATTCTCCCTAGCTCACTTATTTTATTGATTAATTTTTGGTTGTTTATCAGACTTAGAGGCCAGGACCATCGGCCTTGTCCTATGAAGGGGGTTTTTGTGGTTGCGAAGCATACCATAACCATCCTGTGGTCAGTCGGGATTGCTGAGGAGCATGATTCCCAGTTACATAGGTTTTGATCATGTCGGGGGGGCGTGTATATTCTGTCGAGTCTTGAATGTGAGTTTGAGTTGCTGTAGAATGTGAATAGTCGTTCTGATGGGTGCGTGATTCTCCAGGAGTCTTGAATGTTGAGGTGGGTTCTAAGGTCTCTCAGAGCGCTTATTGCATTTTCGTTATCTAACTTTGCTGGTGCTCTATCTAGCAGGTCTTCTGTGATGTTAAAGTCGCCTAGCATGAAGTCTGGGCTGGGTAAGTGGAGTTCATGCCATTTCTCATTGATTTTTCCCCAGAAGTCGGGGTGTTGGGTGGGGCTGTTGGGAGTGTATATGTTTAGGATGGTAAGTGTTTTGTTATTATGCCATTTGTACTTAAGAGCTGACACTCTCCCAGGGATGATTTCAACTGATTCGGCGTTGTTTGCATTGGTAAGTTCTCGATTTATTACAAAAGCGATGCTGGCTGATGTGCCGGGGCGGTTGGGGTCTCTGGAGTTTAATACTCTTAGCCTTCTTGAGTATAGGGCGTCAATTTGGGCTTCATGCTCGTCTGTGAGGTGGGTTTCTTGTAAGCAGAGTACCCCGATTTTCTTTTCTCTCATTACGTGTTGTATAACAGACCACTTCGATATGTTACTATGTCCTAGATCTTGGGATGTTCGACCTTTCATGTTTAGAGTTGCAATGAGAATGTTAGCTCTTGATTTTTTCTTCTTTCGCGTGGTGTCGCTCTGGTTTGTGTTTGCCAAGGTTGGCATTTGAGAAACTCCACCTCCTATCTCCCATGCATTGTCATTGGGGGGGGATCCGGCGGTATGAAATCCTCCCCCTCTGTTGCTCAGGAGGCTTGAACCGTTACCGTGAATTGAACCAAATTGAGACAAATTGTTGTTATTAAGTAGCGAAGTGGTCGTCATACTGCACCGTCCGATACGACCATCTGGAGGTGAGGGCTATCATATCCCGGATAGACACGGTGGATATATGTTTGCGCCTTTGGATTGGTGAGCTCAGTCTTCACCATACTTCTGGCGGTTGCTTCAGCTTCTCAGCATGGCGAATCCTTGGCCTAAATAGGCCTCCGTTTTTGGCCGGAGCCATTGGGGCTGCCATGACTTTCCTGTCCCACTGGAGCGGTCAGTATATTTGGGTCATGGGTTGAAGTACGAGATCTCGCCCCAGGGATCTTGTTTTACAAGTTTACAGCCTAATGTCAGAGTTAGCACTATATTTGTGGACTTGTCACACGTTTTCAGGAGAGCAGGGGTTATATTCGAGTACGGAGGTACAGGGGGGGTAGGTAGGTGATGGTATGAGGTATGTAACTATGGGGGTGGAGTGTTCAGTGAGTCAGAGGGGGGGGTGTATGTGCGGTAGATGGATATGTAGACAGATATGTATAGCTGGAATGTACTCTGTTATGCAGGGGTTCTCTTACCCTTTCCTCTTCCTCTCAGGTTCGAGGTTGATTGTCTTGGGGTGGGGTTGTGCTTTGGTCCATTCCATAGCGGGACATTTGGGAAGGGGCAAAGGCCGCGGGGGTGAGCAATAGAGTGGCAAAGTGGGCAAGGAATGAAGTTGACAGATGTGCCACTTCCCTCGAGTTCAGAGGGGTATGTGAGGGAGTGGAGATAGGCTTGTAGCTTGGTCCAGACATGTGGATTGCTGGTGGGGCTTACAGCAAAAATGTTATAGTGGGGTAGAGATATGCCGCCGCTAGCCTTGAAATCAAGTCATTCTACCCAAAGGGAGTTGATAAAGCACCACATGATGGCATAATGATATATCCAAGTGGCCAATGATCCATAAATTATGATACATAATCTACTATAGTTATCCACAAGTCTATACATCCTGTCTGGATAGTTATTCAAGGTCCTAACTATGGTAACTGTAGGGAACATTTAGGCCCTCATGCATATGTTAGGCTTATTCTCACACATCACATTTCCGCATTTTCCAACCCCAGTGTGGGAATTACCCCACAACACCAAAAACATCGCCCATTTTGGGAATCTCCACAATTTCAATTATTCCCACATACCTCCCACCTCACTGTAGCTTCACCACCACACCACAATGGATCCCCATTCATATATAAGTAATAGTTTAGTATATACATGTATAACATAATGTAATAGACCGCTTTTTGTGTATATTTGTGTACCTGCTCCTCCTCTAGGGCCCTTTTGACATAGGGTAGGTTACAAAACAATTTCGCATTTTTGCCCCTTTGATGGGAAGGTGTTCTGAGATGCTCAGAACATGTTTGTGAGTATATGTGAGTAGATCCCCATCTTTATTTCACCCCCTGAATCGTCCTACATTAATATATGTAGCACATATGTAAGAAAACACAGAATATGTTCCCATTTAATTATTGTTAGGTGAATAGACTTGTAAAAATCAATCCCAGCATCTATTCAACAATAGGAACAATGTATCAGGAGCCCAGGACCATAGGCTAATACCCTGTTGCATGGTGTGCACCCCCCTCTCCTGGTGGTTCACCCCCTGTGAAAATTTTTCCTGCAGGACCGGACCTTAATTGAGGTGAGGGGTCTATTTCTATGTATATTTAAAGTAGATCTATCATATAGCTTGCAAAGTACACACATAGAATCCTTCTACAGGAACAAAAACATCGAAAATCGCATTTTTGACATTTTTAATATTTTTCAGTGTCTTACTCTTGTGTAATTAATCCAGCCTGCTCTAGTATATTCAGTAGTACATTCATACATATGTTCTATGTCAAGGATCAGCCCTACATAGGGCGCAAATATGATATCTGGTGTACAGGAGGTATTTCTACTGATAAAGGGCCTACATAGTAATTAAGCCTGTGATAAGCGATCTGATACCTGTGATACCTCTCATATATGTCCCTGATGATATATTTGAAGATTTAGAAAGATCCATGAAGGACTGGTAGAATGACAAGTAAAATGACATATGTGTGAAAAGTGACAATTGTTATTTTATACACAAAGTCACATTTATATATGATATAAGCCGAAGATTTCATTAAAAATATGTAGGATACATAGTAGAATACCAAAGAAACCTCTACTACATACTGCCCTGAGGCTAGAGGATTGTGAAAGGAATGTAGTGTATATTTGAGTTGATTCAGCATTAAAGTCCTACTGCTGCCCAACTGACCATTTTCGATGTTTTAGGTTTTTGAACTTTCTCACACTCCATTTCTTATCTATTTCACTTCCTCAGCACTCAGTTCTAGTTTGATTGTCTAGATAATTTAGATATAAGTTACTGATTGCATTAAAAATATACTCCAGGTGTCTGATTATTTAAGTTCAATGTTTTGAAGGTATGGTCCCCTTATCAGTAGAATTAACAAGTACATATACTAGCTCAAAACTCCGGCCTAGTTCTCAATGATCTTTGGTACATAAAGCATACATATATGCCCCACTAATGGCATATGAGCATGCTGGACCATTTGTACCTAGGAAAGATATTGCAAAACATCAAAAATGTCAAAAATGCTGATTTTCCTTATTTTTGTTCCTGTTGAAGGATCCTATAGGTTTCCTGTGGTAGCTAGGTGGTAAATATACTACAAATGTACATAGAAACACACACCCCACCCTCCTTGAGGTCCGGTCTTGCAGGAAATTTTTTTATAGAGGGTGAACCACCAGGAAAGGATATGTATGCTGCATCACAGGGTCTTGCCCTATGGTCCTGGACTCCTGATACATTATTACTACTGTTGAACACATGCTGGGGATAAAATTTTCATGTACATCCATCCATGAATCAATACATGGGAACATATCTTATGTTTTCCTATATATATGCCATATCTATTGATGTAGGGCACTCCAGGAGGTCAAACAAGTGGAGTAGATTCTTCATATACACTAATAAATATGTTCTGAGTACCATAGAACATCATTCTATCAAAGGGGCAAAAGTGCGAACATGTTCTATACTCTGGGCTATGTTAAAAGAGCTCTGGGGGAAGAGCAGGCTCACAAATATACAGAAAAAGTAGTCTATTATATTATATTACATATATATATACCAAACTACTACCTATATATGAAAGGGGATCCATTGTGGTGTGGTGGTGAAGCTACAGTGAGGTGGGAGGTATGTGGGAATAATTGAAATTGTGGAGATTCCCAAAATGGGCGATGTTTTTGGTGTTGTGGGGTAATTCCCACACTGCAAAATGCAGCAATATGATGTGAGGTAACCAAGATTTGTAAGCTAGCAAGTGCCACAAGCTTCTGTGAATGATTCTCCTAGTGATACATCACAGCTGGACAATGGATAGTCACACATAGTTATGTATATCAATTTATGGATCATTGTCCTGTTTGGATGTATGAATATGACAGCATAGGCTGGATAAAGTCCCATGTTGCAATGTGGACTTTGTCTTTGGGAATCTCACTTTCGGAGAATATATCTGCGATGTCCCATCTCGTCACATCTTCCGTCCAGGTTTCGTGAATGGCGGACTTGACTGTGTTAGTGTCCGTGGTGGAGAAGCCATGTAGGCAGAACAAAAGGAGTGGGGGGGAATTAACCTTGAACTGGTGGGCTGCGAATGAGATGTCTGTTGAGGACCAGATGCGTTGGTTGAGAATGAGGGTCTTTGTTTCGTCCGAGATGTTGTAGGTGAGGAAACTGAGAGGTCAGTCAGTCTCTTCATTGGCAGCTTCAGGGCAGAGGGGGGAAACTTTGACTTTCTGTTCATCTTGGTGGATGAAGTGAGCGATTTCGGTTATAGCTCTATGCAGGCGCTCTATGAGGATTGGGCCCTTCACTGAAGGGTTTTTGCCGTCGTGGTCGAAGACTCTAATAAGAATTTTGGGGTGGGGGACTTTTAACCATGCTGTGATAACCTTGGCAGCTTGGAAGTCGAAGAGCTGCACCACGTGAGCAAGGTGGATGTGAGGGAAGCCGCCTTGGGGGATTGGGGTGAACTGCGGTACGACCGTCAGTGAGTTTACGCCATTTGAACGTATGATGGATCTGTTTGTTTCAGCGACGGCGAGGTGGGCTCGTAAGAGGTCTTCCTCGGTTGAGGATGCAGTAGGGGCGGGCTTTGGGGGGACAGAGGTCAGACTAGTCGAGGGAGGGGAGTTTTCCAACATGACTTCATCGTCTGCGTCAAGCAGGGGTTGGGGTGGGCATTGTGTAGGGGGAGGGGGAGACATCTCATCTTCCATTTCGGAGGTGGGGGAGCCTTGGTGTTGGATAGAGGGGGGATTGGGGTTGGCGGTGTGGTCGAGGGCCAAGGTATGGTGGGTGGAAGTCTTTGGGGTTGGGGAAGGAGTGGAGGGGGTAGACGCGATCTCTGTGGAGTGTTCCCCTTCATCAACCAGGATGTTAGGGGGAAGAACTGAGAACCAGAGCATTGATGTCTGGGAAGAGGTTGTCTTATTCCCATAGGGGACGGGTGTGCGCTGATGCAGGCTGCTTTTGCGCTGGATTGGTCCTTCATTGTAGTTGAGGGGGTTGGGGTATTCGTCTTGGGCGTCCTTGGTTTAAATAGGTTTTGGTTTGCGTCGTGTGGTAGTCTCGTGTGCTCATTTCAATTGTCTGTATCAGTGGGGGCTGTGTATTTGTGTTAGGTTTAATGTCAGTATTGTTTTATCTGGTGCGTTTTGTGTTTTTTCTCAAGGGGAGGTGACTCATGTCGTTCATATCTTCTGGGTATTAACTAGTATGCGTTGTTGGAGGTGTTGTTGTGCGTATTCAGAGGTGGTGGGTGTGGCTTCTGTGTTTCATTTCAGTTCAGTGTCTGCTGTCGTTTTACGTGGGCGTGTTGGGGGGTGATTTGGTTGGACAATAGTAGTAGCGCAGGTTTACTTTCGGGGTGTTCTTTGGTACACGGACGATGATGGTGAGTCTGAGGCTCTAAGTTGGTGTATATTATGATGTTGTGGTGGGGCCAGGTTGTACTGTGAGCTGCTTAGCTCGACCTTGCCCGCTTTTTCAGCGTGGGAATTCCTACCATTGATGGTGGTACAGGAACAAGGGCCTCCCGGTAAACAGCAATTGTGCCATGGTAGTAAGTACTCATTCAGCCTGTGGCATGGCAGTAGTGACTAAATACTTTTTGGTCAACTTTTGGTCACCACTATAGAGGTTGAGTCCCGTCATGCGCCTTATAAAATTATTTAACAGCTTATTCTCGAAACACGATCGCCTTCACATGACAAAACAGTATGATAGTGGAGTGACACAAGTGATGTTTCCCCAATGCACACACTCAGACTCACGAACAACTTGAAGATGTAATGCCAGCGCTTCAAATTCTTGAATGTTCATTGAGCTCTACAACTCTCTCGGGCCCCGAGCTGCTGATGCTAATGCAGACAACCCGCTCTTGAATCACTCGCTTGAGAACGTTGCGCAGGATGGTAAGTAGTTGAAATTCACTGGGCGAAAATCCTCCCATTTAAAATCCTTTCCGAAGCCAGCTGCGAGAACCTTCCAACACCACTTTTAAACTGCTGCGATGCCCTTCACGAGCGAAATGCTTCCTCGATCGCTGTCAGCCTATTGCGCAAGGGCACGTGAAACTCTCGACCATCATACCGCTTACCTTAAGATTCCGAGATCTTCTTATGGACTGCGCTTTGAAATAGCAGTCCTAAGCCATGCGTAGGTCCAGGTCCCTCTGCACGTCGAACAGCCGCTATGATTTTTAGTAAGCACTAGTCAAGCGATCATTCATATAGACTGACATAGTTTTGAAGCTATTCCCTTCTCCCAAGAAGAAACATCGATCGGTGTCGGTTTAGGTTCGTTTGCCCTGTTGTTGCCTGCTGCAGTAAGCAAAAATGGTAGCTCAAGAATAAGTCAAGCGATTCTAATTACCACGACTAGGTGCCACTTCCTGATGAACGCTTGTTTGCCAAAGAGCACCAACGAGGGGCGTCATTGGGGCCTCTGCTGTATGCCGACCATCAGCGCGGACTGCGGGCGATCAGTTCAGACCGCCGCGTAACGAGTTATGAATGCTTGCCTTTAATTGGGATCATTTCATCGTGGATGGCTGTTATCCACAGTCTTCCATCTTGAGTGTCGGCAGCGGGAGCTATCAGAGGGGTCAGATAACAGCTGCGGGCGATATCTGAAGATCCACACCGGCCATGCCTGTGGCAACTTCTTTACACAGGTCATCAATATTCAGCTGTGCTGGAACATAGTTCGTACCTGTGTTCTTAACAATGACGCGGGCGGCGCATGAGATATGAAGTACGTATAAAACGTAAATGAGGGACAGAATGCTGGGGTACATCGTGAAACTGTTGCGAGAGGTGAACCACACGATTTTGATGGAATACGCATGAACAAGCTGAATTTATAGCAGAACTGCATGCCTCATGAATGTGGGGCCTTCGTAGCCTTGAAATACAGCGACCGAGGTTTCCTCCAAAAGGTCTACAGAACTAGCCCCGACCTTACCCACATTATCTGCGCTTCGGTGCTGAAGCGAGCTGCCAGAGCTCAGCAAGAGCGCACAGTGTATGGGAAGCTCAGCTTCTTCGAGAGGTGTGAGAGCAGCTTCTCGGGCTACCGCAGTACCATAATCGCTGGGATGTCCAGAATACGCCGTGTTATCGACACATCAAGTAAGCGAATAATCACAGGTTGATAGGCCTTCTGCACTGAAAAGAGGCTTTGAATAGTCTTCCTTGTTTCGCGCTAAGGCTCGTATATCAGCCCCAAACCTCGTCTCTGTAATTTATAAATGCGTAGAGGTACGCCAATGATTATCGACACAGCATCTGGACTCAAATTACTACCTCTGATATTTGACGGTCAATTAATGGATGACTCGACAATCGAAGACACTGAAGACCAAGATGATCACGGAGTCCGGAGCGGTATGCAAATTCTTTGTCCATCTCATGAAGGCTTGATGCGCACCGCGGATGTTTTGGCGCTCCGGAGTCCGAACTGTTTGATTGACCATGTGCAACGAATCACGCGCCCGGTAGTCTCGCAAATCATTGGAATCAGACAGAACATAACCCGACGTGATTATCCGCACAACATAAAAAAACTGTATACAAAATAATACAGTACTTGTCCCGCGTATCTGTTAAATCAGAGCATCAAGACCAAAGACAGCGTTGTCCAACAGTGTTTGTTTCCAAGTGATAGCACCGAGTGTGTGGTACAGGTAAGTTATCGATGTCGTTTGGTAGGACAGGGTACTTGTATCGTTGAATGATCGACGTAAATCGTGATAGGATCCACATACACAAAATGTGTGTGGGGGGTCATTGCAAGACGACTAGTGGTGAAGGCGTCATGGTCATAGTATTCAGTGGGCGCGTAACATGCGAACATTTAAAACATAATATTCAGAATAAATGGCGTCGCTGGGTCATTCCGGACCTTGAACTTGTTCCTGCAAGGGCAAGCATTAGTGCGAGGCCACATGGAAAAGAAGAAGAAAAAATCAAATCCATCTGCTAACAGGCGAGTGTATCAACGCGAGAAAAAAACTCACTCTTTCACCCAATCTACAACAGCATTCTTCAAATCAGCTACCTTTCCGTATCCCCTCTTCTGCTTGTTGATATACCCAACGAGCGCTAATGGCTCTGCATGGGGCGTCTCCAGGAGCATATCTACAATGGCAGTATGCACAAGGTCGATAGCCGACGGGCCATCGATACCTGAAAGGGTGAGTAGGGGTGGTGTTTCAAATTCGGTAGAGGGATCTGTGCATGGAGAGGTTCAGCACCGTGCCCAAAGCAGAAAAAAAATTTAAAGAAGCACCTTCGTAAACCCTCCTTTCAACTCTCCCTCTAACCATCCCAAACCTCTCCTTAAGTCCATTCAGCCTCTCCACGCTCATTGCACTTGGACTTCCCCGCCCTGTCCCACTCTCTGCTTTCGCGATAAGCATCTCCAGCTGCTTCAGCTCCCGCATAAGAAATTCCCCGCGCATCGACTCGCGTTCAGTCTGGTCTGGAGTAAGAAGTGTCGGCTCGATAGGCGTTGCTACCTCCTTGAAGGGCGGTGGCGGCGAGCTGGGGCCACTGTCGGGAAAGTCGGGTCCTTGCATCCCACGGGTGTGCCCATACTTCGTTGTGTTTGTGTCTATCTCTGTCGTACGTTGCACAGGAACAGCCGCATCTTGCGTTGGACCATGTGGGGTGGGGTCTGATGCAGAGCCTGCGGGGTTTTGAGAGCCGAGACCTGGTGTTTGAGCACGGGAAGAGGTCTGCTGTTGGTCTTGGGGAGTAGTCTCAAGTGGACCAGATGGGGTACCCTGGGAGGCTGTCTGCATAGCATTCTTGAGCGCTTTCTTCCTCTTTCCTGATTTTTCTGGTTTTTGAGCGGCGCTAAGAGTAGGATTTTGGTTGCTGGCAGGGTCGTCTGCATTAGAGATGGGGTTCGAGAGGGGATTATCGGTGGCGGCGTTAATGTTGGCACCTGAGATACTATCAGTGTTCGATGGTGGAACCCAGTCGGGAGGTTGGGGACCGGTAATCGTAGACCTCGTGGTTGGAGCGTCGGGAGGGGTGGGTGTCTGAGAGGAGTTCATGGGTGGGTTTTGAGACGGTACATCAGGTTGTCCTGGTGCAGACAGAGGCTGAGACGCAATGCCTGATTGTGTGGCAAACACATTCTCGGTGCATTCCACTGCAAACCCACCCACAAAAGCTTCGGACACCATAACATCGGCAGAAAATCCGCCTACGAAAGCTTCTCCTCCAGTACCCAACAGAGACTCCGGCCTACCGTCAAAGAGAGGCTCAGTTCTTGCGCCTTTCCCCAGCACTGATTCATCGTCGTCATCAGCATGCCTGAGCATTGAGGGTCCAGGGCCCGAGTTCATGCGGCGGTGTCCCGTCACTGCGCTGGGCTGGTACTCTTCTTGTCCAGTAGTTGGACGCTCCCAATTAGTCATGCTTGCCTGGTGTTGAGTAGCATCAATTCCTACGTCTAACTTGATCTTGTCGCCTCGCGGGTGGCTCAATATGCTCTTTGCGCCAAATAGGGAGAGGACGCTGCCTATGACGGATGCCGGCCGTGATTTCGGCAGTGGCACTTGACGAGCAGCGATTGTAGGGAGGGAGTTTATGTGCATGCGAGGTTTTGGGGAGAGAACTTCGACGTTTGCGGTGACCGTTTGGCCTTCAGGTGCAAGTGGGGGAATGTCGAGTGCACTTAAATCTGGATCCTGCCCTTGTTCTGGCGAATGTGAAGATACACTAACGTGCACCCAGCTGTCTTCGTGGTCAGTTCTGGGGTCGCTTCTGGAAGGCCCAGCATCGGAGAGGTGTGAAATATGTTGGGAGTGGAGGTCGATGGGTGGAAGACATGCGGGATCGACGGTGGTTGATATGAATGGTGGGGATGGACCTGGGATGACTTCGCGTACGCGACTGAGCTCTGAGCTCGTCTCGGAAAGCGCAGGACGGCCAGAGTACGTCCCGGGTGGCATGCGTCTTTTATGTATTTGTTGTGAGGGTGAAGCTGGAGCCGCGGCGCGGGTGCTCGAAACAACAGATGATGGTGAAGCACGCGTAAACAAGCCTCGCACGGGATATTTGATGGAAATCTTTGGAACTCGCAAGTCATTCTTGACCTTCCATCGCGGTATCGCCTTCATTATAGCCCTCACTTCCCTCCTCAGTGACTTGTAGACACTCTTCAGTCCCGTATCACGCCATATTCTGGGAGCGACGTCTGCAAGAAGGAGCCCGACCAACGTCCACGCACATGTGAGGGCAAAGCGAGAAATTGAGTAAGATAGGTAAATGTCGATTGCCATGCGCGTAGCAAGGGCAAGATATGGGTCTTTTGACCGCGATCGAGATCGAGAACGGGTATGCTTTGAGAGGAAGTGCGAGAGCACGACGCCTTCCCAGAGTCCGATAAGTATGCCTGGCAGTGAAGATAATTAGATATACTTTGAAAAAAAAAAAAAACAAAGATTGCTATAGACAAACCTATGAGTTTGTGGTCTTTGCCTGTTGCAACGTCGAGCACGACGCGCAGAGCAACGCCTGCCCCGATTGAAAATATGTTTTCCATGTCTTTTGTAAATGCATCAGGTAAGTAGTGACTGGGTCTAGCTCAATTGTGTTGTGCGTTCGGCAAGTCCCGCACCAATCCCGCACACAACAATCCACTCCACCAAAGCGCACAAGGCGTGCTCAATTCTAAAATGTCGTTGTCGATGTCAAGTCGATGTTGCTCAATATTCGAGCGCCGCTCGCTAAGCCTATCCTAAACGGGACTCGTACCTAAATCTTACGGCGCGCAGCGCCAGCACTCGCAGTCTTAAAACACATCCCAAGCCTCAGTAGTGCTACTAAACCTCATGATTCATGATCCTAAGCCTCAGCAGATCTAATCCTTAACATTCCTAAACCTTTTCTGACCCTTTCAACAGAGTATATGTAGTGCTATGTAGTATGTTTATGAATATATTGTACCTTTCACCTAAACATGGAATGAACTGATTATACACTACTGGCATTCGCACTGCATAGATAGGTAAAGATAAGGGTTAGGCCTGCTGCTGAGGCTTAGGATCATGAATTATGAGGTTTAGTAGCACTACTGAGGCTTGGGATGTGTTTTAAGACTGCGAGTGCTGGCGCTGCGCGCCGTAAGATTTAGGTACGAGTCCCGTTTAGGATAGGCTTAGCGAGCGGCGCTCGAATATTGAGCAACATCGACTTGACATCGACAACGACATTTTAGAATTGAGCACGCCTACACACCATCCCGTTCCAATCAGATATTAGTTTGTTGCCCATTTTTGCAATTGTTTTGAAGCGCTGCAAACTATAACTGTACACCGTTGCGCAAAAGTCATGCGATGACCAAATGACTACTAGTACGTCAAGTATTTTCAACATACAGACGGCAGCCCAATCTCATCCATCCTTTACCCAAGACAGGATAATGCCTTGAAATCCTTTGCTGTACCCTTGGAAGGAGGAAACCACCGCAATCTGGTCATTTCATTCTCGTACATTCAATTTTACAGGATTTAAGGATATGTCAGAAAATCAGCCACTACTTGAAAGTATCTCGCCTGGTCCTCCTCCTCCAAGAATGGCAAGTGACGCTGGGTGAACTGTGCCCACTTCACATGCGGGATTTTGTGGAAGAAAGGACTGACGCAGACGTCCTGTGCTTCGTCCATGACACCGTTGGTGAGGAGTGTAGGAGTTGTGATTGTGTGAATCTGATCTAAACATGACCATGATTTCAGCGTGCCCGTAATGGTGAACTCTGACGGTCCGACCCTGGCAACATTGATCAGTATATGTCGGAAAGGTACGTCGAGACATCACCTACATCGTGTGATACACGGTGGGATTTTGCATCATGGCCCCAAAGGACGTCTCCATCACCTTTGGCCAGGGGGCCTTGCAAACGTGCTTTTCGTAGAAGATACCCATCATTTCTTGATATTCAGGGCTATCTGTTGTCCCTTCTTTCTCGTGCTTCTCAATCTTCTCCCTCACATCCGCTGGAAGCGCGCTCAACAACTGGCCCGTGCTTTTTTCCCACAGTGCCATGGACGGCGCTCCGCTGGTGAGGATGAGGTGTTTGAGACCCACAGGATGTCTATGGCTGGCATAGTGTGCCCCTAACATCGCTCCCCAGGAGTGACCTACAAGAGCAAAGCCATTTTGCACATGAAGGTGGGCAACAAGGTTCTCTAGCTCATCCATGAACAGATCGACTGTCCAAAACTCTTTGGGCTTCTCCGCTACACCTTCAAAACTGGACTTGCCGATGCCGATCTGGTCGTAAAAGATGACGGGGATGTTGCATTTGTTGTGAATTTCAGCGATAGGTGTCATATACTCATGCGAGATGCCAGGGCCGCCGTGCAGCACGATGAGAGGGTGTGCACCCGAAGCGAGATCCCCGACAATTTTGTACCAAGTCTGGTACGTATCATCACCGACTTTGAAATCTACTTTGCCTGTAATTTCAGACATTGGAAGTTAAACGTGTGGGGCGTGTTTGGAGGGCGAGCTAGCAACGACCAGAACGCAACCCTTTATACATCAGAAGGATGTTTCAACGTTCTAGTTGGACTACTTATTCCGGCTGTTTGTCCATCGCCTGAAATGAACCGGCGGTGTTTGGGCTGATCATCGTGTCAGTCGTGCTAGCGCTCGCTGTACATGGTTCTTCGAGGAAGCAATACTTGATTTCGTAATTCGGCCATGAAAAATATATCATCCCAACCTCCAAACATGGCGATCAGTTTAGAAGAAACTGCGGACTGAGTTGTGACCTGATACAATGTTCTATAGAGGTTGATATGTTGATATGGAGCTTGGATGAATTCATGTGCGCTGAGTTGGCGCACTATATGTGCACATGGAGCTACCTAGTATTAGTATAACCAGCCAATCAAAACCGTCCATCATTCCCCGGTTATTTGAGTAGATTCCGCTACCTTCTTACCCTGAATTTTCCCAACAACAGGTGTGCCATTTCCATGATAGCTCATCTGTTGCACTGGTAGGACTTGTGGGGGCAAGATGGTATCACCTCATGCAAGAACCTGATCCACATCAAATGGGCTCACGGAGTGAGAATGCGGCGAACACTCACATGGTGAGTACTGGGTTACTTGATGCCATCTCCAACTCATATGATGGGTCCTATCTGTGTCCATGGCGCCCAGCTGTTTCATCATTACTCGGTTGGCGAAGCACACTATAATCAGGTCCTGACCTCCCAAGCTCGATTTTTGCCCCCTTTTCTTGCTCGGACAAAGGATGTCGTACTCAGGACTATGCCTTTGGCCCTTGTCAACTTGAAGTCGCACACAGGACTTGGAGGTTAACTGCATGATCAAATAAATTAGACAACGGTTTTTTTTTTCTAGTGGTGATTGACTTACATGTGCTGTAAGTTCAAACGTCAACGGGCAGTTCGTTCGAGGCCCGATCGAACAGCATCGCAAGAATACATACGGCAGCAGGCTAACATACCAAGTCATAATGGTACTACAGAGCATTGGATGCATCATCATGCAGTTAGCTATGCCTCAACAAAGCATGTGAACGCCAGCTGGTGCTGCTTGTTAGCCTTCAAGTTGTCTTGCGAGAAGGTGGTTTCGAATCAGGGACCGGCGCAGCCGAGCGCGCCATTACGATGATACGGCTAGTACGTATTGTCATCAAATTCAGTCGTATTACTAGTAGTGTACTGATTTGTTGTCGAGGAGTATTACTGTCAGTGAATCTAACATGCACAAGGTGATCGTCTCGTCTGTTGTTCCATTGTTCCTTTCCTTCTTGCTTCATTAGCAAGGATTTAAAAGCATTTTTCCCTTCCGTTGCTAAATGTTTGAATTTATTAGCCAAGTCCCAAATCATCGCCTGGACGTACTCAAAACTTACACCATCCACGTCGTCGCTGGCCTCGTTACAATCAGAGGCTGCCACCGTGAATTGCACGAAGGCCGACAAGAGTCATAAGACTCAGACATGGAAGCTGATGTTAAGGTATTGAACGATACTGTTGGCTAGTCAAGGTGTGTTGTTTTGCTATATGAAATTAGTAGTTGTGCCGCTTCATACATCAGCTCGGCGAGGGGATGGTGCGTTGGTTTAGAATTCTGGGATATTCTTTTTTATCAAGTTGCGCGATGTGCGGTACTAGTCACACGGCACTAAGAACACTCATTCAGTCGATCTCGAGATCTCTCCAGAGTTCACACATATTTGATTGCGCGAACCTTTTAAAGTCACCTCAAACGCCTCACCAGGGTAATCACGGACCTAAAGGCGCGGCGAGATACAGGGTCCCTATGCTATTACCGTGATGAATTGTCTCGCATATAGCTCTATTCTCAAAGACTCGGACATAAATTGGATAAAATGCCCTGAAGAGCGTTGCGTATTGTTACTAGTATAGTACGTGAGATTATAACGACTATTGCAAATCACTCAATAGCATCCTGTGTACATTAAGCGTGCCTTGCAAGAAGGTGATTCAACCTGGAGTCGTGGACTGGAGCGATAGCCTGAGAACGCCGTTATGATATATGTATAATCATAAAAGATAGCGTATCAGCTTGGTCCCAATGCTCCTTCCACTAGGCGCCCGTTTTCTGCGGTCGTTATCAAGTATAGTCTTAGTCATATATTTCTCGCTGCTCACTGAAACAATATACTGGTAAAACAATCTGTTGGTGAAGGCTACTGTCACTATATGTAAATGGCGACCATAAACTTGTTTAAGATAACCGTCCCATCTGCTGTCTCATAATTCTTTTCGTCAACTGTCAACCTTCCCGCTGCATTGACGCTTTAAAAACAATCAGAGCTTTCCTCCACTAGAGGTTCAGATCCATCAGCCAAGTCCTAAACCATCGCTGGGACCTACTCACACCCTATACCATCCACATTGTCATTGTTCCCATTACATTCACCGGCTGCTGCTGCTGGGATTCGTGCCAAGGCCACAGACAAGAGTAAGACGTAGAAGCTGATGTTGAGCAGGACCATAGTATTGAATGATACTAAGGATCGTGAGTTAAGACGGGTTGTTTTGTGCCAGTTGAGATTTGAAGATGGGCCCTTTTAAACATCAGCTCGGTGAGGGGTTACCTAAAAAGTGTGTGTTGGTTTGGAAGTCAGGGATAGTCTTTCCTCATATTCTTGTAAAAGGTAAGATTGAACTCGGCGTTCAGATTCAGTGCGCAGCGGTTGATGGATGCGGACTTACCATGGCTGTACTGTTCATGAGCATTGCCTGGCGGTGAATGTTTCTGAGGGCTACTAAATATCTTAAGGCCGGCGTGACGCACTCCGAGGTTTGTACCGTTTTGGAGCGGTATCCAACATCATGATGCTATATGATAAAGCCTGCGAGTTGAAGGACGTGCCGTCACTTTCGGCTTAACTTTGAACTTTGAGAATAACATGACTCAGGCGGACGCTGCAGTTTCCGCCATAATGCGGGGCTTCGATCGATATGGTCAGCAACAAATTCGCAAGTTGATTTGGAATTACCTAAATATTTTGGCGTGATTCAGACTGAACCCAACAAGTGCCATATAATAGTACTCACGGATGCGTCTGAGCCCTCGTTTGGAACCTCGAGCGGTTGAAGTATCCGACTGTATGACTTGTTTTGTCACACGTATTTCTACAAACAAAGTTAGATTCAATTAAACAAAGATATGTCCTGCCGCGGCGGTTCAGCAGCCATGAATCATGATAATTGTCTTTCTCACCTGTGAAATTGACTGATCAGGAAGAACTACCATAATCTTACCTTACGGTACATCTTTCAGGATGGCGGTTTCTCAAGTAGCAACCATGCGGCACAATTTGATTTGGACTGGGTGTAGATTGAATCATCGAGAAGCCTCAAGACGCAGTGATTGATGTACCCACTTTTGGGTCCACAATTGTGCAACTAGGACACGCAAGGAGCACTAGCTTGACCGAGGTGAAGTATTTTTGGGCTCTGGCAAACACGTCAACGTTGGCTGTACTGATCATATATCAACAGCCTGAGAATGTCTAGACTGTAGTACTAGCCGTAACAATCAAGAAATCCGAGTGCCCACAGGTACCCATCATGATGATGTCTCGCAGAGGAGAATTGGGGGTTGGATGGATGTTTGGGATGCTTAGTATACTTGCCACCGTGTGGCATGTTTGCTTCCGATTGCAACCGGCACATCCGAATCGTGAGTACCCCCACACGTGTTGAAGCAAGCACTGACCTCGTCATTTTAGAATCTCTAGAATACACTTACGCTGGCGACGATTACCCATGGGAATTTCCTGTCGATCTAACGCATGAAGCCGTCGCGATGACTCTCCACGAGAGTGTGCATTTTGCTCTGAACGCATCTGACATAGAATCTCAACTGGAGTGGGAGGCCCTCCCTAAATGGCCGAGAATAGTTGGTCGCACCCATCTAGGACCAGAGCACCGTCTTTTCGTGCTGGTCTTCGGTCATCAGCTTCATTGTTTATGGAAGCTGCAGCAAGCTCTCCTGGACTACGACAGTGACCAACCCCAGGCCACATATCATCACGCACAACACTGTCTCAATTATCTTCGGCAGACTCTCATGTGTGACCCTGCACATACGCTGGAAATGGGAGACTTTCTGAGTGCGGATTATGAGAAGGACAGGATGGGGGACACATTAGTGTGCAGAGACTGGGGTAAAGCAAATTCTGTGCTTGAAGAGTATCACGAGAAGTGGTTGGAGTGGAGGGCGCATTGGGACTAAACTGGCACACTTTTTCGTACGCTTCAATCATCTGTGTTCACTGAATGTGTGTCGTCTGCTGTTGGGTCGCTCAGACTGGTTCGAACATCCTGCTGCCAATCGCACATGTTGTAAGATAGACGTGCTGGAGAGCCTACCCTTTGATGTCTGGCGCAAACTCCGCGTCGTTAGACCTATTCTGCCGAGCTATGCATCGCGGAATCATCATCGGCTTCGTTGTGGTCCTGCCCTTTGATCGTCATATCAAGGCTCAACGTTGGGCGCGTCGGGGAAGCGAAATGATATGGGCCAAGTTGAGACGTTCAACTTATGGGTCGTTTCATGCGTCGTCCACCGAGATGAAAGGGCGGTGTTTGGCTAGCATGGAAGTCGAGTGCTGTGAACGGTGACAATTGATTTCCCAATTGTGGTCTAATGATTACTACATTCCAGTTGGCTCTGAAATCCAGGAGCATCTCGCGCTGAGCGTGATTAAATATTAAATATTAAATGGTGACTTGTTCAGGAAATGCACCGGTAAATCAAATTGCAACCCATGATGGTTCTCTTCTTGACATCATGATTCACGTCACTTGTTCTAGAAATACCACTCACGGTTCACCGCACACGCATAATGATGAGGCGCAGTACATGCACTAGGAAGCATTCGGCTTACTATTATTTAACAAGGTCCTATCATGAATCGCTCTCACCCATTGTTGTTTCCCCGGAAGGACTCGTCAAGCCATGTCATCCAGCTGGACACCAGACGAATCACCTGAAACCCTTCTCGCAGAGAAAGGTTGGTTGCAGGGTACAGTGGTCAGCGCCATCGCATATGGCATCGACGTCGCGCTGTACTTCATGTGCTTCAACCTCCTCTTCCGCCAGATGAACCGCACGAACTACAAAAAGCACATGCCTCTGCTTATATACATCACCTCAGTTTTCATCCTCAGTACCTTGTTCATGGCGGCACTGGCCAATTTCACGCAACTCGCGTTCATTCAGTATCGCAATTATCCAGGTGGTCCGAATGCGTTTGAGATTAACATGTTCGGCATTCCTGTGGATAATCTTGGAAACGCGTGTGGTCTTATAACGATGATTCTGTCAGATGGTTTGGTCGTGAGTGGAGGTATTCGACGCTGGAAATATTATCGCTAATATATCTGCAGGTTTGGCGCTGCATGGTGATTTACAGAGGGTGTATGGTGCCAATGTGGGCCATCATGCTATTCCCTGGTCTGATGTACGCTGCATCCATCGGTCAGTCACTTCGTTCGAATATCCGTGTAACTATGTCAGACGCTCACTATCGCATTGGTCAGTTATGGGTATAATGTGGATGCTTCAAGTGACCACCGCATCCCCATATTTTTCCTCGACCAACGTCAACTACACCGTCCCATATCTCAGCCTCTCACTCGCACTAAACATTATCATCACGATCGTTATTGTGCTTCGTCTACTCACATATCGTCATCGCATTTGCAATGTTCTTGGCCCTGGCTACGGCACTCAATACACGTCGATTGCTGCCATGATCATTGAAATCCGCTGCTCTTTATTCTGCGTTCTCGGTGGCACTTCTGTCACTCTTTCTTATAGGCAATCCTATCTCGGCGACATTTATTGAGGCGCTGACTCAGGTTCAGGTAAGCACTGGCAAATAGAGAGGTGTTCGCGCTGCTTATGCCGGAATGCCGCAGATAATTGCAATGTTGCTCATAGTCTTCCGAGTCGCGCAAGGAAAGGCTGGTCTCAGGAGTCCTTCTCCAAGATGA